>OU452220.1:6231405-6535405 GCA_911728455.2 Marthasterias glacialis
GTGAAAAATATACTTTGTCAGATTGCGGGTGATTTACAACACATGGCTCTACCATGAGTTCTCCCCCGGAGAGTTAGTTTTCCAAAAGGCCGTCGACATTTAATATTCACAATGCATGGGAACTTTTAAGTTTCGTAAACTTTGCATAAAAACAAATCCCTGGCACTCAAGCCAACAGAGCTAAAGAAGAAAAAAAATCAACTTTCTAAAATGAACTCAAACATGTGGATTTATTGGTGCGCCAGTTTTAGATTATGGTTGGTTTGTGTTTTCATTTAAATCAAAATTCTGTAAACAGCGCGGGCTGCAAACTCTTCCCCATGATGCGTTGTGAAACAAAGCTTCTGATCGGTGCAAACACCTGACGGGTCATTCCAGTTAATTGTTAGAAGTAATCCATTTTTACAAGTTTAAGAAACCCAGGCGTTCAATAATAGTTATTTGTATTTCATTTAGTTTTGTGTTGAGTTATGGGCTGGGGCGGGTTTCAGCCACCCCGATCAGGAACATGCTTGAGCTTTGGTCCTTGATTAACGGTTCAGCCGCAGCCGCAGTGACACAGTTGATCCGACCAACCGTTAACGTTGTTTGCTCGGTTAGGCGTAAACAAACCAACAAAATGAAACAATAAAGGTTGATTATCACTTAATGTTATACATTGCATCAGTTGAGTTCTGTCTGCAAAACTTGCTTTGCGTCTGGCCGGGGTCGCCAAAACACGCATGTGACTATATGCACCTGATTGACTGAACCGTGAAGAATGCAGAATATATCAATCCCCGTAAGGGTGACTCTATAACTATATCCCCAAATCAACACCACCACATCACCAACTGTTCATGCAGTTTAAAAAAGAGAATTCGGTGCTTTACGGTTATGTATTTTAACTTATATATTTCATTTTAAATTGCTGAATAAAAAAGGAGATTATGCAATTGTGGTACCATTGTCCATCCAGTTGTTTATTGGGCTGTTGGTGTCTTCTTCGTTTGCAGCCAGTTGTTTATTGGGCTGTTGGTGTCTTCCTCGTTTGCAGGGAGTCATCACTGATACCGTAGCCAGAGTCTGGTTCGTTGAGCGCTGCAAAACTTTTTTTTCCACGTTGTTAAAGAGACAAGACAAAAAAGAAGACCAACAGTAATTAAGAACTGGGCCCTGGTAGCCAGTTTGATTCTTAAGTGAAAAAATGTAAAAAAAAAAAAAAAAATCAAATATAAAAAACAATAATAACAATAATAATAAATAAATAAATACATTAAAAGATTATAGCGCCCAAACGGATCCAGTTATTAAAATGGGTTGGAAATATATTGATCTTGTTAAAATGAACAAGTTTGCCAAGTTTCAAAATATTTTGACAACAAATACATAAATTATGGGGAAAACACGTTGTTTTACAAAACAAAAATGGGCCAAAGAACAGCCTTAAAACAGACCTTCAAAAAGGGGGGGAAATGTTCAGGTCATCACGTAGAACTCGGTGAAATGAACATTCATGGCAAGTTTCATCAAAATCAGTCGAAAATAAGCGGGACTGATAGGTGGCTAAATACCAAAAATAAGGCTAAAACAGGCTCCCGCAAGTTCATACTGAAAACCCCTGACAATTGTTTGTTATCGTTGCTTCAAAAAAAAACATGATAAGGACTTTCTTTCATCAGAGTTTTAATGTTCAAAGACCTGCACTAAGGACTCTACGGCTACTCAAAGATAGATAGTACTATGACGCAAATATGGGGCTTCCTTAAAGTAAAGACTTGCCTCTGTCTCTTGAATAATTGTTGTGTTCTTAACCCTATCAGAACCGGGGGGGGGGGGGATTGTGCCCCCCTACCGCTTTTTCCCGTAACTTTTTAACGGTTACTCCGATCACCGCCAATTTTTGTAACTTTTCCCAAAATATATTAACACTCACAATGGCAAAATATAATTGATACCGGGGGTTAGCTGTTGCCATGGCAACCATTTGTTTGACCTTTGGCTACACTATTTTACTATTTTTGTGATTTTTTTTTTTTTTTTTTAACTTTTTGAACATAATTTCCAGTTATTTTTTATTTCTTTGCCAGAAAAGTGATTGTGATGAGTCACGTGATAGTCTGAAATGGTTTTGGGAATTCAAAATGTTTTCAGCCTGTAATTAGGGGTCAAATTATATAAATTTTTGCAACAAAAGTATAATTATTTTCAACATGCTAATTTCTTACTTTTCAGACCCAAAAAATATTTTGATTTGTCAACCAAGCCTTGTTATTTTCCCCTGGGCCCTTGGCGGCAGCCAATTTGGTTCATAAGTGAAAAAAAGAAGAAAAAAAATAAATAAATAAATAAATCCCCAAAATGGGATAATTTAATGGATCATAACGCACCCAAAGTTGACTCCAGTAACCCAATTAGGTTCAAGTTATAATGATCTTGTAAAAATGTACAAGTTTGCCAAGTTTCAAAACATTCGGACGAAAGTACAGAAGTTATCGGGAAAGCGCGTTTTTTTTTTTTACCCAAAATGGGCAAAAAACAGTCAAAAACGCCCTCTTGTGACGATTTTGTTAATTTGTTGACGTCATCATGTAAAACTCGGTGAAATGAACGTGTTTGGCAAGTTTCATCAAAATCGGTCGACCACTTTGGAAAAAACACATAATAGTCACTGCTGTATAACGTCAGTGGCTTAACTGGGGGGGGGGGGGGGGGGGGTGTGTGGCAGGGGGCACGTGCCCCCCGAACTGATGTCCGTGCCCCCCCCCCCCCGGGTGCCCCAGCCCCATTTGAAATCTGGTCTTTTGAGATTGAAAATTACCAGAATAAAATATTGCATTTTATGAATGTTTGTAGAACTATTTTTAATTATTTACACAAAAATGGTATTTTGATTTACGTCGACAAGTCAGAAAACACTGAAAAGGGGCTTGTTTATTAGGAAAAATACAAACAGCACCTACAGTTTTAATTGGCCAAAAGTACCCCCCTAGGAAAAATGGTGCACCCCCTTGTGCCCCCCCTAAAATTTTACCCTAGTTACGGCGCTGCGTCCAGTTTACATGCTAATTCAAACCGATTTCAACCTCCATGCTCAAACCAAGTTGGGGTTGATAACGTTCAAGAGGAGCAACTAACAGTTTGTAGGATGCTCGTTTGATCATTAGTGCAAGTTCCTCGATTAAATCCTTGATGGTTAAGCCTTCACTGATGCTCTTGTTGACAGCCTCGTAGCCCTTGTCTGCTTGGACACTGAGAGCCGTGCAGGGACGGTGCAGGCTCCGTTACTTTCGTTGAAGGTTATAATAACTAGAAACCTACTTAACGATATCATCGAGTTACAAGTGTCAATAATATCTGGGTTTCTGCCTCAACAAGGTAAAACTAAATATGACATCATCGCCGTATCTTTTTAATTACATTTTCGATAAAACACAAACTTTTACAATTAATTCGTACAAAAATAAAGCACTATTTGCATATTTTAACTTGGATTTTGCTCGTTTTCAGTAAACCGCTTTTTAAGTTTCGGGGACGTTTTAAACAATTACTGATCGTTTAAGAGTAGTCCACTTGTACTTATGAATTAAAAAAAAAAATATAAAAAAAATAAAATAAAATAAAAAATAAAACAATGAATGCAATGAAATTGTCACAAATGTTAATAACTATATTGCGTATTTGTTCCCGGAGCTATTTTCCAAATGATTTACATTTTTGCAAACAATGCTATTTTGACTGAAACGTGAAATGATATTATTATTATACTAGGGTTTTCGTTGGGGCATTATAATCGTTGGTTTATTACAAATTGTGCAACATTGTATTTTTTTTTCTCCACTCAAAAAGTGGTTAGCCCTGAATGACAATTCTTAGTATTTCTTACCTGAAAAATATAAATTAGCATATTTAATAGATAACAAAAACATTGACATTAATTTTTAGGTAAATTACTGGATTGCTCTCTTAAAATTTTTGATTGAAATTTAGTCTTTTCGATTGAAATTAGGGACCATCTGCAAAAGATTTGTCCCTGGCCTCAATCGAAAAGAGTGATTTTCAATCTCATTAGAGTGATTTTCATTCTAACTGTTTAGGAGAGTGGTCAACCTGATATTGCAGTGTTCTGACTTTGTATCATTAAATATTATTAAAAGAAAAAAAGAAAACAAAAACAATGTGGAAGTTTGGGCTAAATCTGTCGTCCAAGTCGGGAAAAATGGTGAAGAACAGTGCACACTTTTCAGCATGTAAACAAAATGTCCTTAATTTCAATTGTTACAACCAAAATTTAAATCGGAGTCTTCAAATCATATTTGTTCGACTTTGACAGTATTTCAAGCAGACATATTTATTTTTTGAAGATTGCTACTGGTAAGAATTTTAATATTCAGTAAGCTTTCAGACTGATACTTATAAAAAAACAAAAGGGATGGATTCGATTCCTGTATTATACCTTTAAATTGTCGTATTTTATTTAAATTGATCTACAAAACAAAAACAAATTTTCAGAGTATCTCGTTACGGTATAATCACATCGAGGATTGGCAGACATGAATGACGACAGGTCCCCAGAACAGTGATACGCCATCCCTTTGTTTATTAATATTAAATGTTTTGTTTTGATGATAATACACACAATTAAAGCATTCGAACATTCACAGAATGTAATAGCTCTGACAAATCTGTTTGGTCAATGAATTTCAATAAGTAGCGCATTATTCAGTTTTTCTTTTGGGGTTTATGTACATAAACCAGTTATTTGACTTTTAGATAATGTTCCACAAAGACAGAAGATCTCATAAAAAGTATACAATGTAATTTTTTTTTTTTGAAGACGTGTCATAATGGTCTTTACCGATGAAGTGAGTGTTTTTTGTAATGAATTGTTGCAGGGTGTTTTGCAGAGGAGGCAGATGGGCTTGCTAGTGACGTAATGAATCCCCATAGTGATGCAAATGCCCCGTCCTGTGACCTGGGGTTGATTTCATGAGACCCGTAAGCAGACACTTTCTGCTTACGGTGCAACCCTTACCAGAGTTTCTGTTTTATAAACACCGCTAACCGTAAGCAAAGCGAAAGCCACGCTGGCTTGCCGGAGGTTCTTGTATTAGCAGATGAGTGACGCAGCAGTGCAAATCCATTGTGAACGCACACTCGCGCTGTCGTAACTTCTCGGTCGTGTATGAAATACAATTTTGTTTATGCAATTTATGTTGTCATTTATTATTAGTATATGTTCGTTTTATTTATTTGTACAATTTACTTACTGTGAGCAGATTTACGAAATTGGGCCGGATCTACAGGGACCAGCAGAAGATACTTTGAGTAAAATGGAAATGGTGGTTGCGGCAGTATTGTAGCCGTTCATACGTCACGGGAATTCGTCACAACTGTATTAGAAAAAAGCGCGTTCAAAAAATGTGCGTTGCTTTTGCGTGAAGTTTGAACACACCTGTGTAAAGACTCCCTTCGCCTGACGTCATTACCACAATCAATCTCGGTTGCGTTAATTTGAGTCACTTTCCCCGCCCACGATTTGTGCTGTGCAGCGTGCATTTTAGGCAACGCGCGCACATTTACACGCTCGAGGTATGGCATGTAATCTGATTCACAAAGTGGCAAACATTTCGTCGCAGTTTTCACGAAGTGACATAATGCTCGTTAAAATAAAATGTGTACAAATTTTAGTTTTGTTAATATTCAGAAGGTATTCACTGATACCTTTCTTTCTGCCAAGTAATAAGTCTTGAAACGTCTTGGTTGCTTAGTTTTAATAGTGTCACTAAGCTAAAATTTGTTGAAACTGAAACTTTTCGTTTTCACGAAGTGACATGTTGTGGACTTGTCCATGTGTTACTGCATGTGGCACAACGTGGTTTGTATGTTTGTTTGTTTGTTTTTTTTTGTTTTTTTTTTCGTTTTCACAAAGCGACTGAATGGACCACGTCACACAGCGAGCATTTTGTGTGTTCCACGAAGTGACAGCATTCCCTATAATATTACACACGGAATACGACACTTCGTGAAAACTCGAAAACCGTGTATGTTGGACTTTTTCGTTTTCACGAAGTATGTAAGTCGTTAGTAATTGTTTCCCTAAACAAAAAAAAATACACAATTACGTATCCTTTGAGATTTCAGCTTTCTAACATAGTACAAAAAACAGATTTTTAATCATGAAATAGAATCGAAACTGCGATTTTAAAACTTAACCAAAACTCGACTAAAATTCGCAATATCTCGAAATAAGGTTTTACCACTGTGTGGTCTATTGTGTCACGTCGTGAAAACTGCGATTTCATGTTGGAAAGTGTGACGTAATTCCACTGTAAGCCACGCCCACTTCACTCAAACTGGCTCCAGCCGATTGCGAGCAGCCCATTTGAATAGCATTGAGCTAGTTTTTGTATGAGGATTTTTGTACGTGAAGTTATTAATTGGACGTGGCTTTTACATAATGTTCTTCAAAGACTCGGGGTCTACTCAAAATCTTAAGTTTGTTTCAAAAGAAACGCCTTTGAACGATGGAATATTATTTTGGGCAAAGTTACACACAAACCGGAAGTAGCAATCACTTTTGGGGGTTGCAGCAGATGCGCGCACGTGTGACGCATTGACCTAACAACGGGAAATTTTGCGTCCGCATGTGACATCGGTGTAAGGGAGGTCAATTTTGATTCCTTGCAAGGACGTTACCCGCGGCTCTACTTTCTGCCCACGGTCTACTATTTTATGGTGGGCGTTTAAACACACACACGTCACCTAAAATGCGCACACGGGGAAACTGACTTCCCGAAATGGTCCAACCAAGATTGATTGAGATGATGACGTCAGGTAATTTGGTTCAACCATAGGCCTTATAATTTTTTTTTTTTTTTTTTTTGAAACAACATCATAGAGCGCCGAGGGCGCAATATGTTTTTTTTTTTTTTTAGCTCTATCTCATGTTGAAACGTGAATTACGCATGAGCGCCATTTCAGTAAAAAAATGTTTTGTTATATCAATGAATTCAATGGTCATTGTCTGCACTGATCTATCGTTGCATCAAAAGAGTTACTTGCTGAAATGGCGTCCTGTGCACATTTCACATTTTCAGCATACGAGTTCCCCATATTGCGCCTTCGGTGCTCTATAATATTTAGCTTGAACGAAGACTGGGTTGGCTTTGAGTTTGGACATTCCACCATTGACACCCTGCTGTAATTTGGATAACTGCGCTTTTCGATTTAGTGGCACCGTGAAATGTAAAGGTCGATGTATAATTCACTGGATTTTAACCATGTTATTTGCGCATGCCGTGCAGAGACTTCACTGTTTCAGGTACTTGTTTAAGTTTTCACTGAAGTGCACGGCCATGCGTTGCTAAAATAACATGCGCCTTCAGGCCAGGTACCTATGAAAAATAGTAATAGTCAGAGGAAGTACTGTCCGAGGAGCTAGAGTAGATGTCGTAGTCGTGAGGGCTGCTTCCTCTACCAGTTGGGTCATAGTCAACACTGCTGGGGATCCCATCACCACCAGATCCATTGCCCGATTCATCGCCATACTCTTGATCCGAAGGGGCGCCATCTCCCGATACATCAGCGCCATCTCCTGACGCCTCAGACATGCCACTGTGATCTGCCACGGTGGGATCAACAACCATGGAAGGGCCGACCCAATCACTCTTCTCCCATGGTGGGATGCCGACACCTCCGCGCATGTAGTAGCCATCGTAAGGAAAAGAAGAGCTCACCCAATTCCTATCATTCCGGTAATAATCGTTTGGTTCAGAGGAGGAGGAGGAGGAGGAAGAATCTGAACTTTCGATGTAGCTCGAGGGGGTGATTGGATCTGATGAGGCGGCTGCTTCGATATCTGAACCGGCATCATCGACGTCCGTGACGTATTCTACGTCAAGAAGGTCAGGGGTCACGGGTTCGGCATAATACAGTCCGCTGTCATCAATCTTGATTCGTTGCGTTGATTTAGGCAGGTGGGTGGGGAGGGCGTCACCCATGGCGTACCCATCATGGTTGGATGGTTCTGCCTCGCTGGTCTGCAATCTACTGTTGCGTACTGACACAATAGCGATCGCTCCAAGTGTACCACCGACCAAAATCAGAACCGTCAAAATGAAGACGCATGCGCAGATAGCTGCTCGTTTGGTTCGCCACTGTTTATCGTTGTCAACAGCAACCTAGATAAATAACAAATAAATGAGATAAAACATATATATGTTATGTGTTCATTTTGGCTTGCCTGGGTTGTCCGGGTTGACCCAGGTATTATCGGGGTTTCCCCCGAAAAGAACTAACTGAACGCCAACTTCCCCTAGCATTAATATCAATGCATTTTGGGACAGCTGACCGGAACTACTTTCATCGTGGGCATTACTTTCTGAAAACCGTCAATAAATTACGAAAATATCGTATCATAGTTATTATTCCCATGGTAAACCGCAACGTTAAATTATTTCATAACACACCTCTCCCTGGTTATTTATCCTGATTGGCTGAAACACGGTCACGTGTGGTGAACTAACATAGCATAGTGCATGAAATCTGCACCACCGTGAGCTTGACGCACGTCAACGCACCGCACGCGCTTCGTTTTGGGGTAAATAGTTCGCAAAGCGGGAAATAGTTTCAAAAACCCCAAAACTATTGACTGGTAAACAGCGCCCTCAAAAGGTTTACAATGCTCATAACAGTTTACAGTTGTAAAACCGTGGGTTCTGAAAATATAATATATATTTTTTTCACATGACATTTTGGACTGAGGTGTCTGTGAGTGACCAGGAGAGGGTCCAATTTCCCTCGGCCTTCGGCCTCGGGTAAATAGGACCCTCTCCTGATCACTCACAGGCCCTCGGGGTGCATAGACGTGCACTATTGCCCTCTTTGCCAGTCCATATGTGTATATTACTAGTATGTGTCTACAGATAAACAATGAATTCATGATCACAAAGTCGCTGTTTTAGGGTGAAAGTTGGTGTCAAACGTCCTGAAAGTGTCTCGCTGAACTACCAAAAAACGGTCATTGGGAAAATGTTTAAGTCCATGACGTCATGCTACCGGGTCGTTTTATTATTTTATTTATTTCTTTATTGATTTATTTTTTGAATCGATTCCAAAAAGAAAATCCTTAAAAGAAATCCCTCTTTTTTTCAGGTTGGCAATTCTGAACTGCAAAAGAAAAAAATGCTAGCGGGTCGGCCCCAAGTAAACCTGCTCAGTGAGCAGGTAACTTGGGCTGACCCGGGTAAGCCCGGGAAATGACGTCAAAGCTATACTCAAAAGCACTGGGGTCAGACCGGGGTCGAACCCGCGTAAGCTAATAGAACGCGCCCTTTAGCAAAGGTGAACAACAGACAAACCAACAAAATAAAAATAAAAAAAACATTCATGCGATCACAGTCCGATTGGTAATACAGCCGAGTACATAGTTACATGTTTACTATTATTCAATCAATCATTTAGAACAGTCTATGGGCCTACTTATTATTTTTCTCTGTTGGTGTTCAAATCTTCACTCAGAGCCAAGTTTCATAAAAGATGCTTAAGCACAAAAATTAGATGAAGCCAAAACATAAGTGTGCTTACCGGAAATAGGCTACCAGCCAAAATTTCATTTCATTTGTGACTGGTTTCCTGCTAAGCTTTACTTAGCAGATGTTTTGTATAAAGCAGCTCCTTGAAATCGGGTGGATTTCACAAAACTAGTCCTAACTTAGGACTACTCCTACCCCTACCTTACGACTAGTCATACAAGTTAGAACTAGTTATACTTCATCCTAACTTGAGGTAAGACTAGTCCTAGCGCTTTATGAATTGCCACCCGGTCATATTCTCTTGTTTGATTTTAAAGGAAGAACCGCCGGAATGTGATCCCGATGAACGGACCAACAAACTCAATCGGTTATTATTCCGTCAGTGTTTATTATGAAAGCGTAGCGCCGCCACATGAACAAAAAAAATCCCACTCTTATCATGTACGTACATGATAACTATCGTGTACGTACATATGATAACTATCGTATGCGTACATGATAATTATCGTGCACGTACACGATAACTATCGTGTACGTACACAATAACTATCGTGTACGTACACAATAACTATCGTGTACGTACATGGTAGTATCGTTTACGTACACGATGAGTCTCTTATCGTGTACGTTCACGATAGTTATCATGTACGTACATGATTAGTTATCATGTACGTACATGATAAGAGTGAGAATGTTTTATTCATGTGGCGGAAATAATGTCGGATGGATAACACTAAATCTGATTTTATTTTAAGATCCATCTCTGTTCGAGAAAAGGTCCAATGGAAAAATGGGTGAGCCTATTGAGCAGTCATTGATTGATTGATTGACTTTGTTTTAATTTATTTTTATTTTGTTATTATTATTATGATTTTTTTTTGATTGATTGATTACTTTATTCATACATCTGGTAGCCAAATAGCCAATTTTTACATCTTTGTTTAAAATAAAAAAAAATGCTAAGGAAAAGCACAGCAAGAATAAAAAAAAAAAAATAAATAAATCGAATGAAGAGAAAATAAGCACTGTCCTAAGAAATGGGTATGGTGAGACCATAGCCATGGTTGTAAAAGTTGGGGTAAAACTAAACAATGAAGTATTATAATTGTCGGGAAAACATTAGATAAGGCAAACAAAAATAATAAAAAAATGCTTGCCGGAAATAGGTTATGAGCCAAAATGCTATTTCATTTGTACCATTTTTGACTGGTTTCCTGCCAATTTGTAGTAAGCAGTTTTCACGTATTACTGAAAGTATACTCATGATAATTTACACCGCGGACTTTTACCTGAATGTCTGTGTTGTCTACCATGAACACCACCGCAGTGTGTTTCTGTCCCGTTGGTGAGGTGATGGGTGACTTCTCGGGTGGAATGGCGACCGATGTCGTCACAGTGTGTTTGGGGAACATGCTTGCGACTTCAAAAGACTTCAGCGAGTTATATTGTAAAATGTAACACTCCAATTTGTTGGTCAAGTTGAAAGAGACTATATTGTGATACTTTTTTTCTGATCAAAAGACACACGCACACAATGTCAGAGCCACCTGTACGCAAAGGATGGACCCACGAAGAAGACCGACAACCAGCTGCACGTATACGTATCAACTTGAGAACTCCAAACTAAAACCGTGAAGGGCTACCAAAGGAAACGGTGGTTTCGAGTCTGTACATGTATTCACGTTGTGCAATAACGGAAGACCCCCGAGAATCCGGCTACGTCACCAAACACAATGCAACTGCATGCGTCTGGCGTGAGTCCCGCTGAGGAAAGTAGTTTAACATGCGAGGGAACTCAAAGCAAGATGAACATGACGATACATGTACATGTACATTACCAGGCGTTCACAGCGAGAAATCATTGGTATTGAGCCTTCGTTGTCGCAATCAGTGCACTTGAACCAAAGTTGAACTCACGCATACACCTTTGTCGGGAACGAGAAGTTCACAGACGATCTGGTAGCACATCAATGCATAGAACAGCGTGTTGCCTTTTCGATAAGTAACGTTGAAAAAAAGTTTGTACACACTTTTTGTTTTTTCTTCTTTTTTTATTTTCTAACTAAGCTCTTTCCCCGCTCCCCTATTAGTCTTGGTTCAAGACGTCTGTATGATATTACTGAAATGAACTGAACTGTTCAAATGTGCGTTATCACTGCTTTGAAGTCCATTATTTATGGACGGTAACCAACGTCCTAGGCCAATATTATGAGCCTCCCTCCGGGTTCTGCTATACGCGTGTAGCCCTACAACGCAAGTAGCCAGCGAAACTTGATCTATCTAACCGGGCAACCTTGCATTCCGTTCTCACTGGAGGTCAGATATCGGGTCACCTACTAGCAAGGGGGTCTGGTTGACAACAAGTGGTATTGGCACTACACCCTACGTTATCGAAGCTAATTTGTCAAGCTGGTGAAAATTAATAAGATAGACATCATATGAAAAAAAGTAATTAAATAGACAAATAACTTAATAATCAAGAAAATTAATAAGTAAATAAATAAACAATAATAATAATTGAGTAGAGAACTAACTAACTATACAACCAACAAACCAAATCAAGAAACAAAATAACTAACAAACCAACCAATCAACCAACCAACCACAAAACCAAACAATCCAACCAATCAACCAACAAACCGACCAACTAACTAACAAACAAACTAACTAAATGAGTGAGTGAGTGAGTGAGTGAGTGGGTGAGCGAGCGAGCGGTCGGGCGGTCGGTAGGTCGGTCGGTCGTTCCGTAAGTAAATAAATAAATTAATTAATAATTACTTAATTAAATATTGCGATAAATATGGAATGTTAGGTATAAGCTCATATTTGGCAGTCGTTTGTGTCCGATGTTGACATTATTGATGGTCACAAACGCAGTTTAAGGGATGTTCTGTTCTTCAAACAAGACATAATGCGTCATGGAACATTCCGGGTGTGGTACACAACACTAAACAAGGCGTTTGTGTTTCATGCAAAGAAAACGACGAGTTAAAAATTACGATTTTAAAGAGGTTAATTTTCTGCCCAATTTTTTTTGGGGGGTGGGGGTGGGGGTGGGGAGTTTAATGGCAGCAGTATGTTTCCTTTTTGAGAAGCGCAGATAGGAGTTCTTTCTGAAGTTTCGCATCAGTGTATGTGATGTTTATTGCTGTTTGAAATATCAAAATAATTGGAATTATTGTGTGCATATAGGCCTAAGTACTTTTCATCTTATTTTTTTTTTAATTCACCACTCTAACTGTATATAGCTATTGTATTTAAATCATGTATAAATGCAACCTGTTGTACAATGTACATATCAATGGCATTGATCCTTTTTTGAAAATAAGTTATAGACGCCCGGTCGTCAACGCGCAACGAACAAATTCGCGCCTTTGACCGGCGCACGCGTTGTCCGTAAACTATGTATGGGTACAATGATGTGCAACGGAAATAGTCGTCGGCAAATGGTGACGAGCGGGCGTCTTTAATGTGGCTTTATTAGGACATGTATGTAACTCACTCCCTCAAGAATACCTTGAAGACATACTAGGATAGGGTCACGGTCATGACGTCTGGGAGAACACTCACTTACGACAACGTCAACATAATTTGTTTTCACATGAAATCGGTTGGTGGTACCACCAGTCACCACCAGTGACCTTCGTGGGTGGAAATCGCGGTGACAGGTACAAATAGGTACAACGGGTCAGTTAATTAAAAAGAGCGAGGACCACAACTTTAGCATCTTCCCAACTACAGTTGAGACAGACACCAACTTGATAGTCCGGGAGCCCAGCCAGGGTTACAGTTTTGACGGCCCAAATGTAGCTGGGATCCAGAGACACTTACTATGGTGTGTTTAAAGGGATATTGCACATTATAATATTTACGCCAATGATTGTGTAAAATTATATTCACGATTTGTGTCCCGAATCCCACATTATTTACGCAAAAGTGTGCGTCGAATCATTGACGCCAGTACAAATGGTGAATTTTGACGCCATTACTGACGCAAATACTTGCGAGTTGGGGCACAAAGTCGTGAATATTTACGTCAATAATGACATAAATATACATGTGCCAAAAAAAAAAAAAAAAACGTTCGAATGTTAATTTTTCGACGTTGACCCATTTGTACAGTGTATTTTGGTTTCATGGTGCCATTTTTCTCGTTTTACGGGCCCCGGGGAGTGTCATCACCTGAGCTTATACGGCTCACAGCTACCCTAGATTATCCGGGATCGCCACCCAATTACGACCCACGGTTTGTTCTTTAAAAATGCAATAGTTATAAAAGTAACAGCTGAACAAGTTTCGAGATATGCCCCCTTTCTTCATATCAAAAGTTGATAAAAAAAAATCAGACAGTGCAATCTCCATAAATAAAGATGTAATGTTTTCTTTCGAAGGGCTGGGTACAGTTTGTGCCTGCAGGAAGTCCAGGCTCTGTGGCTCTTTTGTAAACATTGTGATGTCACTGGTTACAGGGTCTATAACAACGACCGCGAGTCTACTCACAAAATGCATCAAGTATTTGTCGATAGCAAAGTGGTTCCAGTTGTCTCGTTCATTTTGTCAAAGCAACATCAATGTGTACCAGTCAAACTACTATGTACCGGTATTATACAAAAACAATATCGTGTCACTGGTTCCCTGCTTATGTTTGATTTTGCTTTAAAGGTTTGCACTAACATTTGCTGCTTAAGCACATAATATACGACATTGGTAATTCCCTAAGATTCGATCTGTATGTGACCCCAACATATTTACATGAAATAAACAAACCTGTGAAAATTTAAGCTCAACTCGATCATTGCAGTCACGGGGGGGGGGGGGGGAGGGGGGGACCAATAAGTTTGACTCATTTCTCAAAAGCTATGACACTTCGAGCAAAACTATTTCAAGGGAAGTTTTCCACCATGGCCATCTTTAAACCATGTAAGTTATTTGCAAATTAGAGTAAACATTTTTTGTTTGTTCAATCTTGCCGATGTTACAGACCCTTACATTAACTTGTTGAGAGATAGCTGTATAACTTTATTTTAAGCAACTGAACCAAGCAACGACATGTCATTCAAATTCTGGCAATCAACCCCCCCCCCCCCCCCCCCAGCCACCACCACCTCTGTAATGAAGCAAAGCCCTACCCTCGCTATGTTCGCAAAATAATGTATTCCCATCAGTGTTGTAGTAGGAGCATAGTCCGAGACCGAGACAGAGTCCCAATGATTTGTTTTTCTAAAGTTCGTAAAATAATTCAAACTCCATCATTGAAAATAGAATGTTATGTCACGAATATTTATTTATTGATTTATTTATTTATTTGTAATTCATTTATTTCGTCTTGCTTAGCTAGGGTAGCCCCATCAGCTATCTAAGAACTGTTCGCTCTATGGGCCCTGTGACATACAGAATTACAAAGCACAATAAACAATAAGGCCTATGTATTAAAATACAAATGGCATAAAAAAAAAACCACTGACAATTAAAACATTAAGAAATAAAATCTTTACCTGAAAATGAGAAGATACAGAACAAACGTGACGTCTTTTCCTCGAACCAGAATATGAATGACGGGGGACTAGGTAGCCCGCCGCCTACAGTAAGATGGTTGCATTTGAATTTGAATAGGTGGTGATTTGCATACTTGTATAAATGAATAGAACATAGAGTGGCTAAAAATTTAGAGGGGTGAGGATTATTTCATACCAGTGACACATATATGTGTATATAAAAATAAAGCAGTCTGAGAATAGTTTTAAACAGCTAAGATACACCATAATCAAAAGCACCCCGAAAATGAATAAAACAAAAAAATTAAAAAGAGCAACAATTACCCCCATACAAATATTACCCAGAGTATGCAAAGCCCTTAACCCCCTTCCCCCTCCCCTCCCTCCTCCCTCCCCAACCCTCCCCTCCCCTCCCACTACAGGCTTTTGATTGTGTATATGTTGTTGTCCATTTTCAAATTGGTTTAGATCGTTCCACCCCTTTACTCCTGAAAAATGGAAGGAATGTTTACGAATCCTAGCTTAAATGTTACTTAAGTTCATAAACATGTTGATGGTTATAGACGTATTGTACACAGGGGTTGATTTTCAAGCCTCTTCTCGGCCAGCCACCGTAGCTTGCCGCCAAGCATGACCGCCTCGCTTATAAACCTCCAGTGGTGCTATCATGGTATCATGATAGAACATCAACTCTATACACGAGGTGGATTGCGTTGCCGTGATACGTGACAGCCTCGCTTATTACAGGCTTTCGGTGGCTATCATGATACCAAAACGCCAATCGGGTGCAGTTTCAGTGTATACTAAGGAGTTGCAGGCTGCAGCTGTTGTTAGTCTTCTAACATCAGGGAACCCTTGCGTTTTTGTAGAGAGGCAACAAAATATTTAACTACGTGCGCTAAATATACGTATACTTGGCCCAGTTGTATAATAAAAATCCTTTAGCACAAAATAGTGCTTAAACGTTTTCTGCTAAGAAAAACTAAGCAGAATACCAGTCAGATAATTGTGTTTATGCTTAGCTACTTGTTGGTTTTGCTTTGGTAGATGAACAAAAACCATTGCTGTTTAGTATAGTTCGTTATTTTTTTAGTTAATGTTCACTTATTCCGATCTTATCTTCTGATGAGACTTGAAAAAGAAGAATATAAAATGTAACCGCTGTCTGCCACGATGCCATCCGAAGGAATTGATCGCCAATCATACGCATCGCTACTACTCAGTGGGTAACTGAGGCTATAGGCGAAAAGGTCTGGCCCACCAGATCCAGAGTCATTCTCCGGATAATCTCCTGAAGCCTCAAAATCCGAACCAATCCAATTACTCTGGCCCCTCGGAGGGATGCCTTCTCCTCCTCTAGAGCGGTCCGAAGACGGGTGCGAGTCATCACTACCACCGCTGCTTGATGGGACGGTGGGCAAGGGCTCGGTGATGCCATCTGTGACGTCTTCAGTAGCTTTGAGGTCGGGGGTCGTGGGTTCCTTTGGCGGCAACAGTCCACCGTCGTCGATCTTGATGCGGATCGTTGACTCGGGCAGCTTAGGCAACGGCACCTCGTTACTGAGCAGAGGTTCACGGTCGTGGTTGAGGCTCGGATGCTGTGTGGTCGCCATTCCTTTTACATGTGTTAGTACAATAGTGATCCCACCCAAAGTACCAGCGACCAAGATGAGGGTTACCAGAACAACTGAGCATGCGCAAATCCTTGCTCGTTGAATACGCCAATACGGATCGTTCACAGCACCAATCTATAAAGTAATATGGTATAAATAACATGTTAGCCGAACTTTTGTTCACATGCTGTCACGACTATCTTCGATAAAACGGAGTGTATATAAAGACAGCACAGACAAGGTGAAATCTGGCGTTTTCTACCTCCACCTCGTGAAATGGACTAGTCCAGATTTCACCTCGTGATTATATCCTGCGACATTGCACTCATATGCGTCCAACATTTGCATACTGTTGTTGTTGTTGTTGTTGTTGTTGTTGTTGTTTTGTTTTTGTTGCTGTTGTGGTTGTTTTGTCTGTTGTTGATATTGTCGTTGTTTGTACTGCTGCCGCAGCGCTTGCTGTTGTTGTTTGTTCAGCTGCTACTGCTATAGCTCTCATTGTTGTTGTTGTTGCTGTTGTTGTTGTTGCTGCTGCTGCTGCTGCTGCTGCTGATGCTGATGCTGTTGCTGCGGTTGTTGTTGTTGGGACATTTTTGCTTGTTTCTTGTTTTATCATTATAATTGTTAGACCGTTTCTACTTCACAACCGCTTCGTTGACTTGACAGTTCGAAAACACTATTAATCACTCTTCTCAAACCAAACATGACAGTCGTGATTTTTCTTTTCACAATTAATATTTATATTTTTATTTTAAATCTTCTTTTCCTACAAAGGTGTGAATTGGCAGGTCCACCTTAAGGAGTAATGCAAACTTTTAGTTATTCCTGAAAGGTAATCTCAATGGGTGCACGATAGCTCTGGCACTTAATAGATATTACAAGTATATTAAGTATTAAACAAAGTTGTTGTATCGAAAAACAACTTTCGAGGAATCATCAAACAACACAATGAACATTTCAATCTGTGATTGAATTTCACCAACTCCACCTACCTGTGAATCTGCATTGTCGACCATGTACACTACAGTTGATTCTTTCTGGGCGGTGGCCGGTGGCTTCTCGGCCGGTGTGACTGCCGCTGCCACGGTGCCTTTGGGAAACATACTATATTCAGTTTCAGGAATCACTTGATACCAGAACAAACTTATATATGTCCCTTGTGTATAGCTCCTCACACCAAACTAGACAAATTATGCAGTTGTAACTTTACACAGCAGCTTATATATTATGTAGACAACCTCCCACGTTTTCCTGGTTGAAAATGCATTGTGCAACCGTGTTGCATATTGCAGTGAAATTCTATATACGTCATATCAAATCGTTTTCTAAAGCTTGGGATAAGTTAATGAGCGCGCACGTCCGGTATCAAAACAAACGTACTGACTTCCACTTATGAAGGTCAGTGGGCGGTGGTGACTGGTGGTACCAACCGATATCCTGTGAATGAACTTCTGTCGACGTTCTGTCGTGTAACGGTTTTCCCAGACATCATACGATGACCGTGACCCAATCCTGGTTTGTCTTCAAGTTATTATTGAAGACAGTGCGTCAACCCACAACCGTTCATGAGTGAATAGGGACTGATGAAGACAGACTACCTTTGGTTGAAAAGTTAAGCTAAAAGTGCACGACCCAATTTTCGCCGGTATATATTATATGATTTTTAGATGTTTTTTTTTCTCTGAAGGAATTTTGACAGATGATGTTTCAAAACGAAAAAATCACAAACATCTTTGCATATGACACATATAATGCACATGCAAAATTGTTTGTTTATGTTTTTTTTTTTTTTTTTTTTTTTTTTTTTTTTTTTTTTTGGGGGGGGGGATCGATCAATCAGAATCAAGGATTCATGTTTGCTTGAAGATAACTAGTTTTGAAGCGTTTTCAGAAATGTAAACGCGCAGTTCTTTATATAAAAATATGGGAACAGAGATGAAAAAACGGTTGCCATGTCAACAACAAGCGACCCGTCTATTCCCAAAGATATTGCAAGGAAAGTTGTATACAAAATATTCCCCCTAATAATATTTTTTTAGCTCTGTTTACATGTCAACAGGTGGCCCATTTACACACTGTCATTTTCAAGGCTCACTCCCATGTTTCTTAGTAAACACACCCCATACACTCTTAAGCCGTGACTTCTACGTTCCCTTAGAACTGACCAGAAACTCCCCTAGTGTTGACCACTACTTCCTTTAACCATATTCTGAGAAATGAAGTCAATAACCTTTTGTTGTTTCTATGTGACATCATTTATAAATCAAAAATCCCCTTACCACCAGAAACCCGATAAAACAACCCCCAAATTTTCCTTCCGATTATTACTTCTAGTTTCCCCAACACACCTCTGTGACTTCATCCATCCCATACTTGCCTCGCATATATCTACGAGCTAGATTTCGTGTATCACTTGTCAAATATAGTCGACTTGAATAAAATAATAAGCTTCGATGTACATTTTTTGCTCCCTGTGTATAAATTACCGAAGTCACAACACTCCAACGTAACCAGAGAACTTAATTCAGACCAGAATAAACGTCTTTCATATAATTATCTGCGTCACAACTATAATTATGAAAAGCTACACACTTTGGTTGTGTTCGCTTGCACCGCAGCTAGGGTGAATTTTTAGGGGTCACAAGAGGGTGCACAATTTTTTCTAGAGGGGGGGGGGACTACTGGTCAATAAAAAAATGTTGACTTTTCCTTTAAAAAGTCCCTTTTTCAGCGCTCTTGTTATGCCGTTGACTTTTTTTTAAAGATTATCTGACATGGAAGTAAAAACAAATACACTCTCTGCGTGTTATAAAAAAATATATATGTATATATATATAAATAAAACATTTCAATCGTTTCGTTTAAAGCCCCAGCTCAACATTACCTTACATGGTATAAAGGTAGTGATAGTAGAAAACTTTACTTGAAATGTTTCTGCCTGAAGTGTTATCGTGTTATAATAAATGAAATAAGACCGACAATTAGTTTGCGTCTCAGTGAGACGAAAACTCTGCCTATAGTAATGCATAAAAAAAATGATGAAAGCATTTGTACCGTTTTCTTGCTAGCGAATCAAGGAAATGAGCTGACATTTTTTACAGGTTGGTTTTATTTCATATTATCTTGATTTGTGCAAAGAATTGAAGCATTTACAGTCAGTTTACCAATGTTGAGATGGGGTTTAATGGGTATGCGCAACATTGGTAAAGATTGAAAATAAAAAAGTTCACAGATTTACACATAACTTACAAGGTATAAAGATGGTCATGATGGAAAACTTCCCTTAAAATGTGTGACTGAAATGTTTTTGTTTTTTTAGAAACGAATAAGACTAGTTTTAAGTTCAAAACTCGATGCTTGAAACCAGTGCATAACACAAGGGCTCCGAAGACCAACGGAGCTTAAACTTGTTGCTATGTCATGACTTGACAATACATTTAGTTCACATTTTTTTATATAAAAAGTTGCACTAAAGATAGCAATAAAAGAGTATTAATAATTAACCCACAAATGAATACAAACATAAACTATGAAGACATCGCAGTTGCTTTAAGTTTTGCCCTACAGGCGGAGGTCAGCAAAAGAAGAACTTTCAAGCTTTCCTAACGACTACATGATACCTTCACTCCGGGATAGCCTTGCTGTGAGGCGGGTTTCAGCTTCACTCTTTTCCCGGAAACGCGCTGGGTGTATTGATATCCAAGCGGGCCAGCCCGGGCAAAGAGCCTTGTTGACAATGGTAGCCGCACTTGTTGTTTTTGTCCTAGCCCTGCGCAACTGGTGGTGACTTTCCGAGCCATAATAGGGGTATGGGGTTCTGTGGTTAACCCTTTCAGAACCGGAACCTGGTGGGGGGGGGGAGGGGGGGGGGGGTGAGGGGCACATATATATTTCCCCCTTCCGTATTGTCCAAAATTGTTGATGAAACTTGCCACATATGTAAATTAAACCGACTACAACAACCGCGTTTTTGACTGTGTTTGCCCAATTTTGGTCAAAAATCGTGTTTCCTCCACAATTTCTGTATTTTTGGTCCAAATGTTTTGAGACTTAGCAAACGTGCTCTTTTATGATCAATTATGATCAATATAATTCTAAACTAATTTAATCGCTGGGGTCACCGTTGGGGCGCTATAATCCATTAATTTATCCCATGTTTTTGAAACAATTTTTTTTTTTTTCACTTAAAAATCAAAATGGCCGCCACCTAGAGCCGCAGGGAGCAATGATAATGCTTAGTTGACAAATCTTAACAATTTCTAGGTCTGACATAAAAAGAAACCCGGTCCTGATAGGGTGACGTCCCCTCCTTTATTTCTCGGGAAGTCCTGCCCCCACCCCACATTCTCTTTGTCCTCTAGGATAGCCGCCCATTTATGGGCCCCAAAGTTTATTTGTGTAATGCCGCCCCTACAAGTTCGTCAGTATATTTCCCCTTATGGTTACGTCACAAAAATACGTCATAGCACAAGGTCGTCACCACACTTTATGGTCAAAAATACAAAAGGTTTTTATTTGCACGAATTTTTACAATTATTTAGAACAGTAAAACTGACCATATACTAATAAACAAAGGTCCACTCACAAAAAATACACTGTTTGTTGACTTCGTCTGACCATGTTCCTTTTATGCTTTACAAAGTATCAATAAAATATCAATATCAGCATTAATTTGGAGATTAGAGAACGGATTCTTGTGCACAATTTAAAAAGCAAAGAACCAACAACAAACCCAGTAACACGTATTGCTGAGCAAAGTCCGTTCACAATTATTGTCGGAATCTCTAGTGTGCTCTGGGCCTAAATCCATAGAAATGCTTAGACTATCAGGACCGGGTTTTTTCGGATGTACGCGGACCGGGGGGCACAAAATCGTCACTAGAGGGCGTGTTTGACTGTTTTTTTTGCCCATTTTTGGTCAAAATCGTGTTTTCACCATAACTTCTGTATTTTTCGTCCGAATGTTTTGAAACTTGGTAAACTTGTACATTTTTACAAGATCAATATAATTTGAACCTAATTCGGTTACTTGAGTCACCTTTGGGTGCGTTATAATCTATTAATTTATCCCATTTTTTTTTTTTTTTTTTGGGGGGGGAAGTTGTTGTTTTTTGCGTTTTTTCAATAAAAAAATCAAAATGGCCGCCACCAAGGGACCAGGGAGAAATAATCAGGCTTGGTTGACAAATCCAAATGTTTTTTGGGTCTGAAAAGTAAGAAATTAGCATGTTAAAAAATATTTTTGTTACAAAAACTTGATATAATTTGACCCCCCAATTACAGGCTGAAAACAGAAAATCCAAGATGGCCGCCAAAATTCCCAAAACCATTTCAGACTGTCACGTGACTCATCACAATCACTTTTCTGGCAAAGAAATAAAAAAATAAGTGAAAATTATGTTCAAAAAGTGTTTTTAAAAATCACAAAAACAGTCAAATCGTGTAACCCAAGGTCAAACAAATGGTTGCCATGGCAACAGCTAACCGCGGTATCAGTTATTTTTTGCCATTATGATTGTTGATATATTTTGGGAAAATTCAGAAAATTGAATCGGAGTTGACGTTAAAAAGTTGCGGGGGAAAAAATCGGTAATGTTCAAAGATTTACATAAACCTTATAGATAATGATAGTAGAAAACTTTCTGCCTGGAGTGTTATCGTTTTTTAATAACGAATGAAATCAAATCCAAAACTAGTTTTCGTCTCATTGAGACGAAACTCTGCATATAGGAGGAATGCGTACAGAAATCCTGAAGGCATTTTTACCATTTTCCTCGACGAGGAAATAACGAAATGAGCAGGCATTCTCACGGGTTGGTTTTTATTACAAATAATATTGGTTTGAAAGCATTTACAGTCAGTTTACCATGTTGAGCTGGGGCTTGAAACACAACATGAAGCTACAAGAAAACAAAGACTTTGCTTACCGCTAAGCCAGGTGTCACCAGCCCAAATAAAATGTCATAATGTACAAACAATTTGTGACTGATTCATACGTTTTGCAACAGGAAACCAGCCAAAATTCAATGAAGTTTACATTGCTCCGACTGGTGCCACACTCAATATTTGCTGAGCAAAAGAAATTTGCTAAAACGTATTTTCTTGTTTGAGCAGCTCTATGATTATTAGGCTCTGGTATGGCATTGGCATTGCTTGTTTAATTAACACCTTTAGTATAGTTCATTTTGAATGTTCACGTAGTCTCATTCCTAGACGAAATACGACTTTTTATTAGTAACTGGATTCATAGTACCAATATAACGCATCGCTAATGCTGCTGAAAATCGGGGCGTCTGGTTCTTCGGTCATTTCAAGGTCTGGCTCACCGGATTCATAGTCATTCTCCTGATCGTCTCCCGAAACCTCCAAATCAGTCTCGTCTCTTGCACGCTCCGATGGACCGACCCAGTTACTCTGGTCCCACGGAGGGATGCCTTCTTGTCCGCGCATATAGTACCCGTCGTACGGGAATGATGAACTAAGGTAATTCGGGCCGTAGTAATTGCGATCCGAAGACGATGACGAGTCATCACCACCACTGCTGCTTAATGAGATTGCAGGCAAGGGCTCAGTGATGTCATCGGTGACGTCATCGACAGCTATGATGTCAGGGGTCGCAGGCTCGTCGATCTTGATGCGGGTCGTTGGCAGTGCGACTGTGGGCAAGGGCTTGGTGATGTCATTTGTGACGTCATCAATAGCTACGAGGTCAGGGGTTGTGGGTTCCCTTGGCGGCAACAGTCCACCATCGTCGGTCTTGATGCGGATCGTTGACTCGGGCAGCTTCGGCAACGGCACTTCGTTACTGAGCAGAGGTTCACGGTCGTGGTTGATGCTCTGATGAGGGTTTGTGGTTGCCATTTCATTCGTATGTCTAAGTACGATGGCGATCGCCCCCAAAGTACCAGCGACCAAGATGACTGTCGTCAGAACGACAGAGCATGCGCAAATCCTTGCTCGTTGAGTACGCCCATACGGATCGTTCACAGGATTAACCTATGCAATAATAGGACCAAAAAAAACAAAAAAACAATATTTTAAATGAAAAACAGCGTAAGATAACAATTTAATGTACATAAGATGGAAATGATTTAAATTTGAATCCAATGAAGAATTAGTTAACGATCGTTATTGAACATGGAGGTAAGGTTTGATATTGAACCGATCTCATCGATTCTTTACAAATATCTTTTTAAAATTAAGATGTAAATATTCGGATCGAATCGGCAGAGAAAACAAATTAAAAACTCGGACCTAACATCTGCAATATTTATACATACTCATTTGAATTGAGGCAACGTATGCAAACGTGATGTCTAAGGTACTTAAACACAATTATCTCGACTTTGACATTGCTTTAGATAAATATGCTTTTCTCATTGAACGACCGAAACTAGTATGACATTGTTACCAGTAATAAGTTTCAAATTTAAAATGATTTGTTTTCTTCTTTGGATTTTTTTTTTTTTCTTTTTTCTTTTTTTTTCTTTTTTTCGTTTCCTTTCCTCGCAGGCAATTCTTGATCATGTACTTTTCTTGAAATGTGTGACCCATGATTGTTATACAGGCCTATTACTAACCGAAAAACTAATGCATTTAAATTAAATAAATGTTCTATAATGTTATGCAATGTAAAAATGTATTCTCAAACATTACTATTTGTACCATAGTCTACAGAAAAATGGGAGCACGGACATCTATTCGATCAAATTTGCCAAGTGCGCTTGGAAACAATAAACGAATCAGTGCGCGTTGGGCACAAGGGGTTATAGAAATATTAAGGCATTCCTCCTGAAAATGATTGATCCCATCCAGTGCGCAGTAACAACGGGTAGAGTTACACGAAATCGTATTAATTAATAAGAAAACAAAAAGTAGAGACAAAA
This sequence comes from Marthasterias glacialis, assembly GCA_911728455.2. Classification (NCBI taxonomy): domain Eukaryota; kingdom Metazoa; phylum Echinodermata; class Asteroidea; order Forcipulatida; family Asteriidae; genus Marthasterias; species Marthasterias glacialis. Next base: position 6,255,915 of record OU452220.1, read on the forward strand.
GTTTGAAGCAGCATCGGGGAAACAGAAGCGAATAATTAAAAGCAGAGCATTGAAAGTTCATTTTGTGATGGAACTTTACTAACTCAACCTACCTGTGAATCTGCATTGTCGACCATGTACACTACAGTTGATTCTTTCTGGGCGGTGACCGGTGGCTTCTCGGCCGGTGTGACTGCCGCTGTCACGGTGCCTTTGGGAAACATCTTCCGTTTCAGGAATCACTTGATGCCAGAACAAACTTACAGATGCTCCTTGTGAAGCTCCTCACACCAAACTTAACAATTTATGCAGTTGTAACGTCCTACAGGAGCTTTTTATACGGAGACAACCACCCACGTTTCCTGGTTGAAAATGCGCTGTTGTGCAACCGTGTTGATTACAATATAATGGTAGTCTTTACAACCAATCGTTTACAAACGCTACTGTACGAAATGCTCGTAAGCGTCGCATGATGCGCCGTGGTTAATGGTTACAAAGCAGGCTTGATTTCAAGTCTAACAATCCCATGTGGGGTGCACGTCAGGTATAAAAACAAACGTACTGATTTCCACTCATGAAGGTCAGTGGTGGTGATTGGTGGTACCAGCCGATTTCCTGTGAAGACTCTCTGCTGACGTCCTGTCGTTAGAGTCTTCCCGGACGTCATGACCCTGACCCGATCCCAGTTTTTTTATCGTTATTCTTGAAGACAGTGCGTCAACCCACAACCATTCGTGAGTGAAACGGGACTGATGAAGACAAACTACTTTTGATTGAAACAAATAAAAAAAAAATAATAAATATGATACCACCCTCCCAAAATATTACTTTTTCTATATCCTTCAAATGTACTAATTGCCTTATTCAAATAACAGCTTCAATGTATTGTTTTTCCCATGTAAACATTAGCCCCAGACAAAACTTTTTATTTATGTGGCCGCTGCTAGAGGGCGCTGTCCTGGTGTCAATGCACTATTCCAATAAATGCATTGTTTTAAGAAGTTTGACAGAAAAGAACCAACTGAAAGCCTTCATTTTGTTCATTGCCACAGGTATGTTACAGCTTTTTGTTTATTATCATATTATTGTTTAGGTGTTATAGATTACATGGAGGATGAAATTTGTGTATTTAGATCAAGGATGTTTAAGGTTGAGAAAGATATAAAAGTGAACTTTTTCTTTTGTACACATGTGAGATTAAAGTGTGTAATGTTCATATGCATGGGATTACCACACATGTCAAGGCAACTTTCGAGTAAATTACAAAATCGATAGCAGAGCTAAAACTGTGATATTGTGAATGGAGTTTAGGAAGGAAAACCCTGTCAGGTTTATTTACTAAAATATGGGTTTTTGGAGTAATACTTGCCACCGTTAATTATTTGTGTAAAGAATGTATTTTAGCCTCAAATCAGTCTCATGATCCTTTGAGCAGAAATAGTTGCTGTAACAGGCAATGTGTATCCTGCTTGGTATGGGGAGTAAACTGAGACTGCAGACAAATGGAAGAGTTTGTAATGAGCTCGTTGAGATAGCAGTGTTCTTTTTTATTCTTTAAGATTAGTCAGGGTTTAGATTCAGAATTTGAACCTTTGAATATTGTGTAGAGTAAATTATGAAGATGAGTAACTCATGAACACAGATGTACCTTGTTCTAAATTTCTCATGGATTTTAGAATGATCAGAAGTGTAGTATGATTATGAGACACACAGGTACAGATATTCAGGACAATTGAATAGACTGTGCGCACAGTGAGCAAGGAAAGGAGATTGAAAGCCTTGTTTTGTGACACAAAATATGTTAATAGGACTTAATATTAAAAGTTCTGTTTCTCTTTGCTATCAGTAGTTTTTAATACCAATGTAGAAGTTTTACTAAAAATTGTTTAAACCAAATGTTGAATTTAGGGAAATATTCACTGTCTGCCAGTAAGTTGAAGTATTTCCTAGCTAATAGTTTCAGTGCTTTGATCACATGATTTACCATGACGACGTTGAAATTAGGAAAAGGTGTGAAAATCCTTTAAGCTTAGGAAGGCAGAATGTTCAACCTTTGTAAATAATATTTGTTTTCCTTAACTAGGACTTTTGTAAAAGAAAGTACTGAGCATCTTATGCACGATTCCAATAAATGCATTGTTTTAAGAAGTTTGACAGAAAAGAACCAACTGAAAGCCTTCATTTTGTTCATTGCCACAGATGCTACCTCGAGACCCTGGTAACAAATATATACACAAAGTGATTAGTGTAGCTAAAGTTGACGACCCGATTTTCTCCGATATATATTCATATTTGCTTTTTAGGTGTGTTTTGCTCTGAACGAATTTTGACAGATGAAGTTTCAAAACGAAAAACATACAAACATGCTTGCTTATGACACACAGACAATGCACAAAATACAAGTAACATGAACATTTGCACATGCCTTTATTTTTTTGATCGATAAATCAGATTCGAGGATTCAAGTTTGCTTGAAGATAAACAGTTTCACAGTGCTTACAGAAATGTAAACACACACAGTTAATTATATAAAAGATATGGGAGCCAAGGTGAAACAAACGGTTGCCATGTTCCCCAAGATATTGTAAAGAAAGTTGTATATAAAATACAGCATTCCCCCTTAATAATTATATTCTATTTGTTTATACGTCTACATGTGGCCCATTAACACACTGTCATTTTCAAGGCTCGCTTGCCGTATTTATTCATAAACAAACCCCACACACTCCTATCCTAAGCCGTGACTTCTACGTCCCCTAGAACTGACCAGAAACTCCCCTGTTGACCACTCTGTCATTCAACCTTATTCTAGGTAATGGTGTCAATAACCTTATGTTGTTTCTATGTGACATCATTTCTAAAATCAAGACTTCCCTCGCCATCAGAAACCCTATAAAACAACCCCAAATGTTCCTTCAGATTATTACTTGCTTTCTTGTTTCTTCAACACACCTCTGTGGACTCCATCCATCCCAGACTTGCCTCTCATCTACCTACTAGATTTAGTGTAACACTTGTAAAATATAGTCGACTTGAATAAAATAATAAGTTTTGACGTACGTTTGCTTCTTGTGTATAAAGTACCAAAGACACAACACTCCACTTCGTTCGCTCGCTAAGATCAACGTGGACCAGAGACCTTTGAGACCAGAATAAACGTCCTAAAAATATCTGCCTTATACCATAGTTTAAAAAAAGCTACAACATTTTAGGGGGCACAAAGGAGTGCACAATTATTTTCTGATAGGGGGACAATTCTGGCCGATCAAAAATGTTGACTAGTCCTTTTCGGCGCTCTTGTTATGCCGTTTGCTATTTTGTCTGAGATAATGGAGGTAAAACAAATACACTGTATGCGAGTAAATAGAAAATTAGTTTACTAAACACATTGAAATTATAACATAAAAGCTTACAAAATGTAATATTTTACTCTGGTAATTTTCAATCTCAAACTACCAGATTCAAATGGGGGGGGGGGGGGGCACCCGGGGGCAAGGACAACGATGGGGGGGGGGGGGGGACACGTAATGACGAAATAAAAACAACACAAGTGAAACTATCCTTGTATATCTCTCTGGAATGCCATTGGAATGCGTACAAAAATGCTAAATGCATTTTTTTTACCGTTTTCTCGCAAATGAAACGACGAAATGAGCTGACATTTCCACAGGTTGGTTTTGTTACAAATATCTTGATTTGTGCAAAGAATGGAAGCATTTACAGTCAGTTTACCAATATTAAGCTCTGGTTCTTTAAGTTATAATGCGCTACAGGAGGAGGTCGCCAGAAGAAGAACTTTCGAGCTTTCCTGTAACAAGATACTATGGTGGCCCTGAAGGGACATCGCACATCGCATACGTGTGCGCACACGTATGCAATGTCGTGAAAAAATTCGCGAATGTGTGCGCACACGTATGCAATGTCGTGAACCAAATCGCGAATATATGTGCACACGTATGCAATGTCGTGAATCAAATCGCGAATATATGCGCACACGTATGCAATGTCGTGAACCAAATCGCGAATGTGTGCGCACACGTATGCAATGTCGTGAACCAAATCGCGAATATGTGCGCACTCGTCTGCGAATATATTCGCGATGTCGTGAATTTTATTGCATACCATTGTCGCATACCTTTGGGGTGATGTCATAGTTGCAGACAATGTGTTAGTGAACTAGGGAGTATGCAAGTGGCCCTGGTCCCATTTGTATACCAAAGACATTCAATGCAGGAGCTTGGGTACCAGGCAGGTACAGTGTGTGGCCACTCTATGTGCAACCCCCCAGATCAATAGACATTTTATTCAAAGGTATGCGACAATGGTATGCAATAAAATTCACGACATCGCGAATATATTCGCAGACGAGTGCGCACATATTCGCGATTTGGTTCACGACATTGCATACCGTGTGCGCACACATTCAGGATTTGTTTCACGACATTGCATACGTGTGCGCACATATTCGCGATTTGGTTTACGACATTGCATACGTGTGCGCATATATTCGCGATTTGTTTCACGACATTGCATACGTGTGCGCACACATTCGCGAATTGTTTCACGACATTGCATACGTGTGCGCACACGTATGCGATGTGCGATGTCCCTTCAGGGCCACCATAAGATACCCACACTGTGGGCGGTAGGCGGTTTCAGCTTTATTCTTCCCCGGAAACGCGCTGGGCATGCAAGCTGTGAACAACGCACATTGGGGAACCCAGTACATCTACAAGCGATGCCAGCCTGGATTGCTGGTGTTTTGATACACAAGCCGGCCGGGCCAAGCAAAGAGCCTTGTTGACGAAGGATGGTTAAACCCACTCGTTGTTTGTTGGCGTATAGGGATTCTTTGGTTAAGGGGGCAGAGGTGCCGATTTGCCCGAAATATTGCTCAGATAAAAACACAAGTACCAGTTTAAAAAAAAAAAAAAAAATCTATTTTGTTTTTTGTTTTTTGTTTTTGTTTTTGCTTTTGCCCGAACTTTTCCCAACAGTTTTGCTCGATTTTTTTGTTGTTGCCCCCACCCAATATTGCAGCTTCTTTTTCGGGCCGCTTTGACGATTGATTGATTTTTGCAATGTATCCTGACGATCTGTCTAATTGGTTCTCCGTATTTTCCTTTCTTTTGACACAAGACTTTTTAAAGGGATTTACTGCACCAGGTAAAAACAATTACTTTTAAAAATTGAACAAATATGTATATAAAAATAGTAAATATTGTATTTTTGTTTCTTTTTGTGTGAATTTGGGCCATAGCTGTTTAATGGCAAGTATATCATTAATTCACCACTTTGAACACGTTAGTTTCTTACTCTTTACTCTTCAAAATCATTATCACAATCTTATCCCTATCAGGACCGGGCTTTTCGGTGGGATGTTGCACGTAGGTCCACATTTTATTTCACTGAGTTCTAGACAATGACGTCACAACAATCCAAAAAATCGTCACTAGAGGGCAGTTTTTGACTGTTTTTTTGAAATTGTTATGTGAAAAATCGTGTTTTCCCCGCAATTTGGGTATTTCTTTTTATCCAGATGTTTTGAGACCTGGCAAGCTTGTCCACATTAACAAGATCAATATAAATACAATCTATTCTTATAACTAGAATCACCGATGGGGGCTCTATAATCCATTATTTTATCCAGTTTTGGGGACATTTGTTTTTCTTCGCTGTTTTCCCTTTAAAAAATCAAAATGGCTCCCGTCCGCGTATTTTTTCCCAAATATTATTGTATTTGTGATGCACCCAAACTAACCAAAATGTAATGTTGTACTGCAGTGTACTTTTTTTAGTCGTTTCCTCCTATGCTGTATATATATGTCTTGTCTCTTCTATAGTCTTAATCGCCCCAAAAAACTTGAACTGTTTAAGAAATGCTTAATACTTCTAATTTTGTATCAATACTTACAAATTTGTATCTACATTTGGTTATCTATCTGTCTGTCGGTCGGTCTGGGCTTACGACGAGAGCGCGGCATGAGTTGTATGTAACTGTGGGCTTTTCTCTACATTGTGGGGTGATGCTCACAATGTTTATTTATTTATTTATTTAGATGTATAACAAAAGATTAAAGACAAGGGACATGGATGTATTTATCTATAAAATAAGTCTCACGGCCTTCCTCAAATAAAGTGAAGAATTGCCAAAATAAATTGCAGTACGTTCATAACGATCGTAACAAGTGGGGAATCAATACAAATCGTTAGCAGATCAACCACAAACAGAACTTTGGGCGATGAACATCGTTTTTTTTAGCTTACATGTTTCTAGGATAAGCCAACAGTCTCCGATGGTAAAACTAAAATCAAGTTGTGCTACGGAGACTGAGTCCACACGCATTGCTGTCCCCGTAGTACATGTACATGTACATGAACAACTCACAACTACATGTATTAGGTCCAAGTACGCATGTGTGAGGGTATTTGGGGTTTACGCACGCCCACTTTATGTTAATTGCCCATGTTCGTCCTGGGAAAAAAATACGCCTCCCGTCCGAGGCACAAAGAGCAATAATAAGGCTTGATTGACAAATCTTAACTGTTTTTTAAAATTATAAGTAAGAAATAAAATTGAAAATGTTCTTTATTTCAATAATGTTTTTTTTTATTATTTATTTATTTATTTAATATTTATATATATACATATATATAATTTTCACCCAATTACCGCCTGAAAACACAAAATCCAAGATGGCCGCCAAATATGGCGTTCAATTTGAACTCCTGAAAGCATTTCAGACTATCACGTGATTGATTATTTTTATTTCTCTGGCCAAAAACAAAAGTGGAAATCTGTTCAAAAAAAACAACAAAAACAAAACCATTAAAATCGTGTGACCAAAAATGGCTGCCATGGCAAAAGCTAACCCCCGTTTTCAATTTCTTTTGCCAACATATCCCAATGTATACTTTCAGAAAATTCAGAAAATCTCGCAGTGACTGAGGCGTAGAGAAAGTCATAGAACCTACATCATTAAAAAGACATTTCTAGAGTCTGATCGTTAACTTGAGTTCATTATTTCCTGAGACTGTGTCGACCACGTCTTCCGACTTTCGAGAACCTTGCATATGAGATGTTGTGCGGAGGAAACAAAATTGCGCGCTATTCACGTGTCCAAATTCTCGATTGCGTGCGTTACTTGCAAAATATCAGTACTGGTAGCAATGGTTTAGCTTTGTTAGACGAATCAAAACCATTGCCTTAAAATATAGCTCAATTTGAGTTCATGTTTATTTGTTCTCATTCTGAAACGTAGTAATGCTGTTCACTGCTGTATGGAGCGTTCCTATTGGAAGAAACTGAGCGCCAATCATAAGTATCACTATCAAAGAGACTGCTGCTAGGAGGGGATCCGAAGTTGCTGTCAGGGCTAGGGGCGGCTGGTTCGTCGGTCATTTCAAGGTCTGGCTCGTCATAGTCATTCTCCTGATCGTCTCCCGAAACCTCCACATCGGTCTCGTCTCTTGCACGCTCCGATGGACCGACCCAGTTACTCTGGTCCCACGGAGGGATGCCTTCTTGTCCGCGCATGTAGTACCCGTCGTATGGGAATGATGAACTAATGTAATTCCGGCCGTAGTAATTGCGATCCGAAGACTCTTCCCAGTCATCACCACCACTGCTGCTGCTTAATGATATTGCGGGCAAGGGCTCAGTGATGGCATCGGTGACGTAATCGATAGCTATGATGTCAGGGGTCGCGGGTTCGTCGATCTTGATGCGGATCGTTGGCAGTGCGACTGTGGGCAAGGGCTTGGTGATGTCATTTGTGACGTCATCAATAGCAACGAGGTCAGGGGTTGTGGGTTCCCTTGGCGGCAACAGTCCACCATCGTCGATCTTGATGCGGATCGTTGACTCGGGCAGCTTCGGCAACGGCACTTCGTTACTGAGCAGAGGTTCACGGTCGTGGTTGAAGCTCTGATGAGGGTTTGTGGTTGCCATTTCATTCGTATGTCTAAGTACGATGGCGATCGCACCCAAAGTACCAGCGACCAAAATAAGTGTCGTCAGAACGACAGAGCATGCGCAAATCCTTGCTCGTTGAGTACGCCCATACGGATCGTTCACAGCATTAACCTATACAAAAATATAAATGAACCCAACAATATTTTAAATGAAAAACAGCGTAAGATAACAATTTAATGTACATGAGATGGAAATGATTTAAATTTGAATCCAATGAAGAATTAGTTAACGATCGTTATTGAACATGGAGGTAAGATTTGATATTGAACCGATCTCATCGATTCTTTACAAATATCTTTTTAAAATTTAGATGTAAATATTCGGATCAAACCGGCAGAGAAAACAAATTAAAAACTCGGACATAACATCTGCAATATTTATACAGTACCTTGTATACAAGGTACTTCAACACAATTATCTCGACTTTGACATTGCTTTAGATAAATATGTTTATCTCATTGAACGACCGAAACTAGTATGACATTGTTACCAGTAATAAGTTAAATTTAAAATGATTTTTTTATTTGATTTGTTTGTTTGTTTGTTTCTTTGTTTGTTTGTTTTTTCGTTTCCTTTCCTCGCAGGCAATTCTCGATCATGCACTTTTCTTGAAATGTGTGATCCACGATTGTTATAGAGGCATATTACTAACCGAAAAACTAATGTATTTAAATACAATAAATTTTCTATAAGGTTATGCAATGCAAAAATGTATTGTCAAACATTACTATTTGTACCATAGTCTACAGAAAAATGGGAGCACGAACATCTATTCGATCGAATTTGCCAAGTGCGCTTGGAAACAATAAACTAATCAGTGCGCGTTGGGCACAAGGGGTTATAGAAATATTAACCCTATCAGGACCGGGCTTTTTTTGGATGTACGGGGACACATAGTGCCCCCCCCCCCCCTTTCCGTATTTTCCAAAGTGTTCGACCGATTTTGATGAAACTTGCCACAAATGTTCATTTCATCGAGTTCTACATGATGACGTCATAAAATTTCAATAAATGTCACTAGAGGGCGTTTCTGACTGTTTTTTGCCCATTTTTGGTCAAAAATCGTGTTTTTGCCATAACTTCTGTATTTTTTGTCCGAATGTTTTGAAACTTGGCATACTTGTACATTTAACAAGATAAATAGAATTTCAACCTAATTTAGTCACTGGAAATATCTTTAGGGGGCATAATAATTCATTAATTCATCCCATTTTTGGGAAAAAAATGTTTTTTGCGTTTTTTCACTTGAAAATCAAAATGGCTGCCGCCAAGGGCTCTGAAAGAAATAATAAGGCTTGATTGAATAATCTGAACATTTTTAGGGTCTGAAAAGTAAGAATTTGCAGGTTAAAAATGTTCCATTGTTAAAAAACTTGATATAATTTGACCCCCTAATTACAGGCTGAAAACACAAAATCCAAGATGGCCGCCAAAAATGGCGGCCATTTTGAATTGTAAAAACCATTCCAGACTATCACGTGACTCACCACTTTCACTTTTCTGGCAAAAAAATCTAAAATAAGTGGAAATTATGTCCAAAAAGTTTTAAAAATCACTAAAAAACAGTAAAATCGTGTGACCCAAGGTCAAACAAATGGTTGCCATGGCAACAGCTAACCCCCGGAATCAATTATTTTTTGCCAATATGATCCTAGATATATTTTAGGAAAAGTCAGAAAATTTCGCGGTGATCGGATTAAGCGTTAAAAAATTACGGGGAAAAAATTGGTAGGGGGTGGGCACATTGTGCCACCCCCCCCCCCCGGTCCTGATAGGGTTAAGGCATTCCTCCTGAAAATGATTGATCCCATCCAGTGCGCGTTAACAACGGGTAGATTTACACGAAATCGTACTAATTAATAAGAAAACAAAAAGTAGAGACACAAGTTTGATGCAGCATCGGGGAAACAGAAGCGAATAATTAAAAGCAGAGCGTTGAAAGTTCATTTTGTGATGGAACTTTACTAACTCAACCTACCGTTGAATCTGCATTGTCGACCACGTACACTACAGTTGATTCTTTCTGGGCGGTGACCGGTGGCTTTCCGGCCGGTGTGACTGCCGCTGTCACGGTGCCTTTGGGAAACATCTTCCGTTTCAGGAATCACTTGATGCCAGAACAAACTTACATATGCTCCTTGTGTAGCTCCTCACACCAAACTTAACAATTGTATGCAGTTGTAACGTCCTACAGGAGCTTTTTATATGGAGACAACCACCCACGTTTCCTAGTTGAAAATGCGCTGTTGTGCAACCGTGTTGATTACAATAATGGTAGTCTTTACAACCAATCGTTTACAAACGCTACTGTACGAAATGCTCTTAAGCGTCGCATGATGCGCCGTGGTTAATGGTTACAAAGCAGGCTTGATTTCAAGTCTAACAATCCCATGTGGGGTGCACGTCCGGTTTAAAAACAAACGTACCGATTTCCACTCACGAAGGTCAGTGGTGGTGACTGGCGGTACCAGCCGATTTCCTGTGAAGACTCTCTGTTGACGTCCTGTCGTTAGAGTCTTCCCGGACGTCATGACCCTGACCCGATCCCAGTTTGTCTTCAAGTTATTCTTGAAGACAGTGCGTCAACCCACAACCGTTCGTGAGTGAAACGGGACTGATGAAGACAAACTACTTTTGATTGAAACAAATAAAAAAAAATAAAAAAAATATATACACATAGTGATTAGTTAGCTAAAGTTGCACGACCCGATTTTCGCAGATAATATTCATATTTGCTTTTTAGATGTGTTTTTTCTCTGAAAGAATTTTGACAGATAAAGTTTCAAAACGAAAAACATACAATATTGTTTGCTTATGACACACAGACAATGCACAAAATACATGTAACATGAAAATTTGCACATGCCTTTATTTTTTGCATCGATTAATCAGATTCGAGGATTCAAGTTAACTTGAAGATAAACAGTTTCACAGTGCTTGCAAAAAAACGAAACACACACAGTTAATTATAAAAAAAAAGATGGGAGCCAAGGTGAAAAAAAAACGGTTGCCATGTTCCCCATGATATTGTAAGGAAAGTTGTATATAAAATACAGTATTCCCCCTTAATAATTATATGTTGTATCTATTTGTTTATACGTCTACAGGTGGCCCATTTACACACTGTCATTATCAAGGCTCGCTTGGCGTATTTATTCATAAACAAACCCCACACACTCCTAAGCCGTGACTTCTACGTCCCCTAGAACTGACCAGAAACTCCCCTATTGACCACTCTGTCATTCAACCTTATTCTAGGTAATGGTGTCAATAACCTTATGTTGTTTCTATGTGACATCATTTCTAAAATCAAGACTTCCCTCACCATCAGAAACCCTATAAAACAACCCCCAAATTTTCCTTCAGATTATTACTTGCTTTCTTGTTTCTTCAACACACCTCATTGGACTCCATCCATCCCACACTTACCTCTCATACATCTACCAGCTAGATTTACACTCTAAAAAAGAAGTGTAAATATTTGCTGTGTAAAACAGCTGGGTAAAAATATTGTGTAACATTTGCTCAATATTGAGCAAAACCACAATTTTTGTGTTACCCCTCACTTGTGTAAAACAATTACACAATGAAAAAGGTCATACGGTACTCAAAAGTGGGTAAGAAATCAGTTAGCACAACAAAGAGGTTCGAATCAAGACTGTTTACCCAAGAAATGGGTAAAACAACAGTTGTTTTACCATGAAGCAGTGTAACATTTGCACAACAAGTGGTAAGAAGTAACAAACAATGAGGTAAAATGGCCCACGTGGAAACATTTTTCCCATAATGCAATGTGTGGCATACACTCGTACGTTTATTAGCAATTCACAGGGAAATCATAGTACAATATGGACGGGGCTGGACGTAAGTCTGATGCTGTGCGTTCGTATGGACATAGTTGCAAGAGAGAATTTGGCTTCATGTTAGCATTCTGCTTGAGGAACAACTATCTGGTGAAGAGGGAAATGTCTCATCAAGGAAAGCTGCATTGACTTTTCAACATGAAGGTTTCGTCACTGAAAGGTCTGGCAAAACCAACCGGCTCTTTTCAGAGCCAGCACTTCTCACAAGAAGAGATTCTTACATTGTCTGTTCGTACACAAGAAGCAAACGTACGTCAAAACTTATTATTTTATTCAAGTCGACTATATTTTACAAGTGTTACACTACACTCTAAGAAAAAAATACCCAATGTTGCTTAAAATTTTACTCTTTGTGGTGGTAAGAAGGGAACATGGTCGTTAGCGGGATAAAACGCTACGCAACAGGGGTTGCGTCAAAATTTACTCAATTCCTGTGTAAAACATTTTCCCAACAATGCGTCAAAATGTTGACCCAAAACTATGTTGTGTCAAACTGTACCCAACAAACAACTACCAAATCTTTTGACCCTGTAGCGTTACCCAACAACGTTGTGTCCTGTATTTACTTAGTAGTTGAGTACTTTAGCCCCAAGAGTGGAGTAAAAATTAAAACGTGTTTTTTTTAATAGAACACATGATTGCACCAACATTTGCCTCGACTGAGAAAACTAAAGGGGAGAGGAGTTCAGCAAAAGAAACACCATAACGTTAACCGTCCTAACAATGTATAAAGTACCAAAGTCACAACACTCCACCCCGTTCGCTCGCTAAGATCAACGTGGACCAGAGACCTTTGAGACCAGAATAAACGTCCTAAAAATATCTGCCTTATACCATAGTTTAAAAAAAGCTGCAACATTTTAGGGGGCACAAAGGAGTGCACAATTATTTTCTGATAGGGGGACAATTCTGGCCAATCAAAAATGTTGACTAGTCCTTCTCAGCGCTCTTGTTATGCCGTTCACTATTTTGTATAAGATAGTTGAGGTAAAACAAATACACTGTCTGCGAAAATTAGTTTACTAAACACATTGAAATTATAACATAAAAGCTTACAAAATGTAATATTTTACTCTGGTAATTTTCAATCTCCAACTACCAGATTCAAATGGGGGGGGGGGGCACCCGGGGGCAAGGACAACGATGGGGGGACACGTAATGACGTAATAAAAACAACACAAGTGAAACTATCCTTGTATATCTCTCTGGAATGCCATTGGAATGCGTACAAAAATGCTAAATGCATTTTTTTTACCGTTTTCTCGCAAAATGAAACGACGAAATGAGCTGACATTTTCACAGGTTGGTTTTGTAACAAATATCTTGGTTTGTGCAAAGAATGGAAGCACTTACAGTCAGTTTACAAATGTTGAGCTGGTTCGTTAAGTTATATGCGCTACAGGAGGAGGTCGCCAGAAGAACTTTCGAGCTTTCCTGTAACAAGATACCCACACTGTGGGCGGTAGGCGGTTTCAGCTTTGTTCTTGTTGACGAAGGAACCCACTCGTTGTTTATAGGCGTATAGGGACTTTTTAAGGGGGCAGAGGTGCCGATTTACCCGAAATATTGCTCAGTTCAGTTCAGTTCAGTTCAGTTTATTTTCCACTGATTCCAAACAAGTATTACAGGATTTATAAGTGAACCAATCAATAAACAATAAGTGGAGGAGGTCTCAAAAAAAAAGCAAAGCTTGTAAACCAGAGGCGCCCTTAGAATTGTGTACTTACACATTAATGGCAATTACATTTGAATAATAATAATAATAACAAAAGGAGTACACAATATTTAAGTTGTTACACATATAAATAAAGTTTACTACATATAGCGAGACAAGGGACAAACACAACAAGACAGCAACGAGCGGCTAAAAATTCTGATCAAGTATGTAGGTTGATACAAATAAGTAATTTAAAAATTGGGTGGGTCACTCCCGACTATATTTACTCACAAGCCAAAGTTTAACCCTATCAGGACCGGGCTTTTTTTGGACTTACGGGGACCGGGGGGGGGGGGCTCATTGTGCCCCCCCTCCGTATTTTCCAAAGTCTTGGGCCGATTTTTATGAAACTTGCCACAAATGTGTATTTCACCGATTTCTACATGATGGTGCAAAAAAAAAATTCAAAAAAATTGCATCAAAAGTAATTTTTGTAGTTTTTTTGCCCATTTTTGGTCAAAAATCGTATTTTTCCCATAATTTCCATATTTTTTGCCAGAATTCTGTAAAACTTTGCAAATTTGTCTTTCTTGACATCCTCAAGAACATAAACACCCTTTTCTTTACCAGAGTTACCATTGAGGGCGCTAAACAAGCTGTTTTATGTAATTTTTGGGAAAAAATCACGTTTTTACATGTTTCCACTTAAAAATCAATGTAAACAGTCATTTTAGGGTCCGAGTGTGCATTTATGAGGCCTAACTAACAACTCTATAGTATTTCTAGACCTCAAAAGCTCAATGTTGAAAATATTCCATAGATACCAAATTTTGCAAAGTTCGAACCCCTAAAAAACAGCTAAAAATAAAAAATCCAAGATGGCCGCCAAAATGGCGGCTATTTTGGATTCCCACAATGCATCTCAAACTATCATGTGACATTTCGGTATCACTGTTGGCCACTAAAAATACTTAAAAACATAACATTTTGCTAAAAAATGCCCCAAAATCACAAAAAATCACAAAAACGAGTAATATTGGTTCAAACAAACGGTTGCCATGGCAACCACTGACCTCCAATAACAATCGTATTTTGACAAAATGACCCTAGATAATTTTCAAGTAAAGTCAGAAAATGTGGTGGCGATCGAATGTAGCGTTTAAAAGTTACAGGAAAAAGTTTGGTAGGGGGGGCACATTGTGCCCCCCCCCCCCCCGGTCCTGATAGGGTTAAGTTGTTTCTTGAAAACGGACACGCTTTTGACTGATTTAAAATCATTACTTAGAGAATTCCACAATTTAGGACCCTGAAATGCTACACAATTAAAAGATTTAGAGAGGCGTACATAAGGAATATGAAAATCTTTAGCAGACCTGGTATGATGTGAATGTATTTGAGTATTTAAAGTAAACATGTTTTGAAATGATTTTGGTACTTTATTTGCCATAAAATGATACATGAAAGAACCAAGCTGGAGTAAATAGATATCTGAAACCTTTAGTGTTTTATGGTTGTAAAATAATGGATCCGAAGAACTACGAAAATGAACACCGTTTATAATTCTAAGGGCCTTCTTTTGTAAAACAAGGATTCTATTCAATAAATAGGCACTGGCCTTACCCCGGGCAAGTGTACCGTAGGATATATATAAGGCAATACAAGAGCGTTATAAATATTGTAAAGAACATAAGATGGAAAACAATGCTTCAGTTTGTTGATAATTCCTATGTTTCTGGAAATCAGTTTGCACACATAATTAATGTGGTTACTCCAATTAAGTTTGTTATCAATAAATATGCCAAAAAATTTAATACAATCAATATGTTTGAGTGGCACATTATCATACAAAATATCACCTTGATAATTAATCTTTGAATCACTAAATAACATAAAAATGTGTCTTGTTAATATTAAGGGATAATTTATTGGCTTTAACCCTGCTGGAGATTTGACAAAGTTCAGAATTCACAGTATCAAAGAGTATGTCAGATAAAAACACAAGTACCAGTTTAACAAACAAACAAAATCTCATTTTTTTTTTTTTTTTTTTTTTTTGCTTTTGCCCGAACTTTTCCCAACAGTTTTGCTCGATTTTTGTTGTTGTTGCCCCCACCCAATATTGCAGCTTCTTGTTCGGGCCGCTTTAAGTTGACGATTGATTGACAAACCGCTAATTGGTTTTCCGTACTTTCCTTTCTTTTGACACAAGACTTTTTAATGGGATTTACTGCACCTGGTAAAAACAATTACTTTTAAAAATTGAACAAATATATATATAAAATAGTAAATAGTGTATTTTTGTTTCTTTTTGTGTGAATTTGGGTCACAGCTGTTTAATGGCAAGTATACCATTTCACCACTTTGAACATGTTAGTTTCTTACTCTTAAAAATCATTATCACAATCTTATCCCTATCAGGACCGGGCTTTCCGGTGGGATGTGCACGTAGGTGCACGTTTTATTTCACTGAGTTCTACACAATGACGTCACAACATTCCAAAAAATCGTCACTAGAGGGCAGTTTTTGACTGTTTTTTGACATTTTTATGTGAAAAATTGCGTTTTCCCCGCAATTTGGTTAATTTTTTTATCCAGATGTTTTGAGACCTGGCAAGCTTGTCCACATTAACAAGATCAATATAAATACAATCTATTCTTATAACTAGAATCACCGATGGGGGCTCATAATCCATTATTTTATCCAGTTTTGGGGACATTTGTTTTTCTTCGCTGTTTTCCCATTAAAAAAATCAAAATGGCTCCCGTCCGCGTATTTTCCCCCCAATATTATTGTATTTGTGATGCACCCAAACTAACCAAAATGTAATGTTGTACTGCAGTGTACTTTTTTTAGTCGTTTCCTCCTATGCTGTATCTATATGTCTTGTCTCTTCTATAGTCGTAATCGCCCCCCCCCCCCCCAAAAAAAAAAAAAAAAAAAAAAAAAAAAAAATTAACTGTTAAAGAAATGCTTAATACTTATACTTTTGTATCAATACTTATAAATCTGTATCTACATTGGTTATCTATCTGTCTGTCGGTTGGTCTGGGCTTACGACGAGAGCGCGGCATGAGTTATATACTACAGTAACTGTGGGTTTTTCTCTACATTGTGGGATGATGCTCACAATGTTTATTTTTTTTATTTATTTTGATGTATAACGAAGACATGGATGTATTTATCTATAAAATAAGTCTCACAGCCAAAATAAAAAAATAAGCTTTCCTCAAATAAAGTGAAGAATTGCCAAAAGAAATTGCAGTATGTTCATAACGATCGTAACAAGTGGGGAATCAACTCAAATCGTTAGCAGATCAACCACAAACAGAACTTTGGGTGATGAACATCGTTTTTTAGCTTACATGTTTCTAGGATAAGATACGCCATAAGCCAACAGGCTCCGATGGTAAAACTAAAATCAAGTTGTGCTACGGAGACTGAGTCCACACGCATTGCTGTCCCGTAGTACACTGCAGTACATGTACATTTACATGAACAACTCCCAACTTCATGTATTAGGTCCAAGTACGCACGTGTGAGGGTATATGGGGTTTACGCACGCCCACTTTATGTTAATTGCCCATGTTCGTCCTGGAAAAAAAATACGCCTCTCGTCCGGGGCACAAAGAGCAATGATAAGGCTTGATTGACAAATCTTAACTGTTTTTTAGACTGATAAGTAAGAAATAAAATTGAAAATGTTCTATATTTCAATAATGTTGTTTTATTATTATTTGTTTATTTATTTCTTTATATATATACATATACATGTATATAATTTTCACCCAATTACAGGCTGAAAACACAAAATCCAAGACGGCCGCCAATTATGGCGGCCAATTGGAGCTCCTAAAAGCACTTCAGACTATCACGTGATTGATCATTTTTACTTCTCTGGCCAAAAACAAAGGTGGAAATCTCTTTAAAGAAATAAATAAATAAATAAAACATTAAAATCGTGTAACCAAACAAATGACTGCCATGGCAAAAGCTAATCCCCGTTTTCAATTTCTTTTGCCAACATATCCCAATGTATACTTTCAGAAAAGTCAGAAAATCTCGCGGTGACTGAGGCGTCGAGAAAGTCATCGAACCTACTTCATTAAAAAGACATTTCTAGAGTCTTATCGTTAACTTGAGTTTATTATTTCCCGAGACTGTGTCGACCACGTCTTCCAACTTTCGAGAACCTGAGATGTTGTGCGGAGGAAACAAAATTGCGCGCTATTCACGTGTCCAAATTCTCGATTGCGTGCGTTACTTGCAAAATATCAGTACTGGTAGCAGTGGTTTAGCTTTGTTAGACGAATCAAAACCATTGCCTTAAAGTAAAACTCATTTTGAGTTCATGTTTATTTGTTCTCATTCTGAAACGTAATAATGCTGTTCACTGCTGTATGGAGAGTTCCTATTGGAAGAAACTGAGCGCCAATCATAAGTATCACTAACAAAGAGACTGCTGCTAGGAAGGGATCCGAGGTTGCTGTCAGGGCTAGGGGCGGCGGTTTCGTCGGTCATTTCAAGGTCTGGTTCACCGGATTCATAGTCATTCTCCTGATCGTCTCCCGAAACCTCCAAACCAGTCTCGTCTCTTGCACGCTCCGATGGACCGACCCAGTTACTCTGGTCCCACGGAGGGATGCCTTCTTGTCCGCGCATGTAGTACCCGTCGTACGGGAATGATGAACTAATGTAATTCCGGCCGTAGTAATTGCGATCCGAAGACTCTTCCCAGTCATCACCACCACTGCTGCTGCTTAATGATATTGCAGGCAAGGGCTCGGTGATGTCATCGGTGACGTCATCGAAAGCTATGATGTCAGGGGTCGCGGGTTCATTATAACTGGATTCATAGTACCAATATAACGCATCGCTAATGCTGCTGATAATCGGGGCGTCTGGTTCTTCGGTCATTTCAAGGTCTGGCTCACCGGATTCATAGTCCTTCTCCTGATCGTCTCCCGAAACCTCCAAATCAGTCTCGTCTCTTGCACGCTCCGATGGACCGACCCAGTTACTCTGGTCCCACGGAGGGATGCCTTCTTGTCCGCGCATGTAGTACCCGTCGTACGGGAATGATGAACTAATGTAATTCCGGCCGTAGTAACTGCGATCCGAAGACTCTTCCCAGTCATCACCACCACTGCTGCTGCTTAATGATATTGCGGGCAAGGGCTCAGTGATGGCATCGGTGACGTCATCGATAGCTATGATGTCAGGGGTCGCGGGTTCGTCGATCTTGATGCGGATCGTTGGCAGTGCGACTGTGGGCAAGGGCTTGGTGATGTCATTTGTGACGTCATCAATAGCTACGAGTTCAGGGGTTGTGGGTTCCTTTGGCGGCAACAGTCCACCATCGTCGATCTTGATGCGGATCGTTGACTCGGGCAGCTTCGGCAACGGCACTTCGTTACTGAGCAGAGGTTCACGGTCGTGGTTGAGGCTCTGATGAGGGTTTGTGGTTGCCATTTCATTCGTATGTCTAAGTACGATGGCGATCGCACCCAAAGTACCAGCGACCAAGATGAGTGTCGTCAGAACGACAGAGCATGCGCAAATCCTTGCTCGTTGAGTACGCCCATACGGATCGTTCACAGCATTAACCTATACAATAATATAAATGAACCCAACAATATTTTAAATGAAAAACAGCGTAAGATAACAATTTAATGTACATGAGATGGAAATGATTTAAATTTGAATCCAATGAAGAATTAGTTAACGATCGTTATTGAACATGGAGGTAAGATTTGATATTGAACCGATCTCATCGATTCTTTACAAATATCTTTTTAAAATTTAGATGTGAATATTCGGATCAAACCGGCAGAGAAAACAAATTAAAAACTCGGACATAACATCTGCAATATTTATACATACAAGGTACTTCAACACAATTATCTCGACTTTGACATTGCTTTAGATAAATATGTTTATCTCATTGAACGACCGAAACTAGTATGACATTGTTACCAGTAATAAGTTAAATTTAAAATGACTTTTTTTCTTTTGATTTGTTTGTTTGTTTGTTTGTTTGTTTGTTTGTTTGTTTGTTTTTCGTTTCCTTTCCTCGCAGGCAATTCTCGATAATGTACTTTTCTTGAAATGTGTGATCCATGATTGTTATAGAGGCATATTACTAACCGAAAAACTAATGTATTTAAATACAATAAATTTTCTATAAGGTTATGCAATGTAAAAATGTATTGTCAAACATTACTATTTGTACCATAGTCTACAGAAAAATGGGAGCACGAACATCTATTCGATCGAATTTGCCAAGTGCGCTTGGAACCAATAAACTAATCAGTGCGCGTTGGGCACAAGGGGTTATAGAATTTTTTTTTTCCCCATTTTTGGTCAAAAATCGTGTTTTTGCCATAACTTCTGTATTTTTTGTCCGAATGTTTTGAAACTTGGCATACTTGTACATTTAACAAGATAAATAGAATTTCAACCTAATTTAGTCACTGGAAATATCTTTAGGGGGCATAATAATTCATTAATTCATCCCATTTTTTGGAAAAAAAATGTTTTTTGCGTTTTTTCACTTAAAAATCAAAATGGCTGCCGCCAAGGGCTCTGGGATAAATAATAAGGCTTGATTGAATAATCTGAACATTTTTTGGGTCTGAAAAGTAAGAATTTGCAGGTTGAAAATGTCCCAATGTTAAAAAACTTGATATAATTTGACCCCCTAATTACAGGCTGAAAACACAAAATCCAAGATGGCCGCCAAAAATGGCGGCCATTTTGAATTGTCAAAACCATTTCAGACTATCACGTGACTCACCACTATCACTTTTCTGGCAAAAAAATCTAAAATAAGTGGAAATTATGTCCAAAAAGTTTTAAAAATCACTAAAAAGCAGTAAAATCGTGTGACCCAAGGTCAAATGGTTGCCATGGCAACAGCTAATCCCCGGTATCAATTATTTTTTGTCAATATGATCCTAGATATATTTTAGGAAAAGTCAGAAAATTTCGCGGTAATCGGACTAAGCGGGGAAAAAATTGGTAGGGGGGGCACATTGTGCCACCCCCCCCCCCCCCCGGTCCTGATAGGGTTAAGGCATTCCTCCTGAAAATGATTGATCCCATCCAGTGCGCGGTAACAACGGGTAAGTTTACACGAAATCGTACTAATTAATAAGAAAACAAAAAGTAGAGACAAAAGTTTGATGCAGCATCGGGGAAACAGAAGCGAATAATTAAAAGCAGAACATTGAAAGTTCATTTTGTGATGGAACTTTACTAACTCAACCTACCGTTAAATCTGAATTGTCGACCACGTACACTACAGTTGATTCTTTCTGGACGGTGACCGGTGGCTTCTCGGCCGGTGTGACTGCCGCTGTCAGGGTGCCTTTGGGAAACATCTTCCGTTTCAGGAATATCTCGACGCCAGAACA
Source organism: Marthasterias glacialis (assembly GCA_911728455.2). NCBI lineage: Eukaryota > Metazoa > Echinodermata > Asteroidea > Forcipulatida > Asteriidae > Marthasterias > Marthasterias glacialis. The sequence goes on from OU452220.1 coordinate 6,276,802, forward strand.
AACTTACATATGCTCCTTGTGTAGCTCCTCGCACCAAACTTAACAGTTTATGCAGTTGTAACGTCCTACATGAGCTTTTTATATGGAGACAACCACCCACGTTTCCTAGTTGAAAATACGCTGTTGTGCAACCGTGTTGATTACAATATAATGGTAGTCTTTACAACCAATCGTTTACAAACGTTACTGTACGAAATGCTCTTAAGCGTCGCATGATGCGCCGTGGTTAATGGTTACAAGGCCGGCTTGATTTCAAGTCCAACAATCCCATGTGGGGTGCACGTCCGGTATAAAAACAAACGTACTGATTTCCACTCATGAAGGTCAGTGGTGGTGACTGGTGGTACCAGCCGATTTCCTGTGAAGACTCTCTGTTGACGTTCTGTCGTTAGAGTTTTCCCGGACGTCATGACCGTGACCCGATCCCAGTTTGTCTTCAAGTTATTCTTGAAGACAGTACGTCAACCCACAACCGTTCGTGAGTGAAACGGGACTGATGAAGACAAACTACTTTTGATTGAAACAAATAAAAAAAAAAATAAAAAAAATATATACACATAGTGATTAGTTTAGCTAAAGTTGCACGACCCGATTTTCGCCGATATATATATTCATATTTGCTTTTTAGATGTGTTTTTTTCTCTGAAAGAATTTTGACAGATAAAGTTTCAAAACGAAAAACATACAATAATGTTTGCTTATGACACACAGACAATGCACAAAATACATGTAACATGAAAATTTCCACATGCCTTTATTTTTTGGATCGATTAATCAGATTCGAGGATTCAAGTTAACTTGAAGATAAACAGTTTCACAGTGCTTGCAGAAATGTAAACACACACAGTTAATTATTTAAAAAAAAAAATATGGGAGCCAAGGTGAAACAAACGGTTGCCTTGTTCCCCAAGATATTGTAAAGAAAGTTGTATATAAAATACAGTATTCCCCCTTAATGGTTATATTTTGTATGTATTTGTTTATACGTCTACATGTAGCCCACTTACACACTGTCATTTTCAAGGCTCGCTTGGCGTATTTATTCATAAACAAACCCCACACACTCCTAAGCCGTGACTTCTACGTCCCCAAGAACTGACCAGAAACTCCACTATTGACCACTCTGTCATTCAACCTTATTCTAGGTAATGGTTTCAATAACCTTATGTTATTTCTATGTGACATCATTTCTAAAATCAAGACTTCCCTCACCATCAGAAACCCTATAAAACAACCCCCAAATTTTCCTTCAGATTATTACTTGCTTTCTTGTTTCTTCAACACACCTCATTGGACTCCATCCATCCCACACTTGCCTCTCATACATCTACCAGCTAGATTTAGTGTAACACTTGTAAAATATAGTCGACTTGAATAAAATAATAAGTTTTGACGTACTTTTGCTTCTTGTGTATAAAGTACCAAAGTCACAACACTCCACCCCGTTCGCTCGCTAAGATCAACGTGGACCAGAGACCTTTGAGACCAGAATAAACGTCCTAAAAATATCTGCCTTATACCATAGTTTAAAAAAAGCTGCCTTATACCATAGTTTAAAAAAAGCTGCAACATTTTAGGGGGCACATAGGAGTGCACAATTATTTTCTGATAGGGGGACAATTCTGGCCAATCAAAAATGTTGACTAGTCCTTCTCAGCGCTCTTGTTATGCCGTTCACTATTTTGTATGAGATAATGGAGGTAAAACAAATACACTGTATGCGAGTAAATAGAAAATTAGTTAACTAAACACATTGAAATTATAACATAAAAGCTTACAAAATGTAATATTTTACTCTGGTAATTTTCAATCTCCAACTACCAGATTCAAATGGGGGGGGGCACCCGGGGGCAAGGACAACGATGGGGGGACACGTAATGACGTAATAAAAACAACACAAGTGAAACTATCCTTGTATATCTCTCTGGAATGCCATTGGAATGCGTACAAAAATGCTAAATGCATTTTTTTACCGTTTTCTCGCAAATGAAACGACGAAATGAGCTGACATTTTCACAGGTTGGTTTTGTTACAAATATCTTGATTTGTGCAAAGAATGGAAGCACTTACAGTCAGTATACAAATGTTGAGCTGGTTCGTTAAGTTATATGCGCTACAGGAGGAGGTCGCCAGAAGAACTTTCGAGCTTTCCTGTAACAAGATACCCACACTGTGGGCGGTAGGCGGTTTCAGCTTTGTTCTTGTTGACGAAGGAACCCACTCGTTGTTTATAGGCGTATAGGGACTTTTTAAGGGGGCAGAGGTGCCGATTTACCCGAAATATTGCTCAGTTCAGTTCAGTTCAGTTCAGTTTATTTTCCACTTATTCCAAACAAGTATTACAGGATTTATAAGTGAACCAATCAATAAACAATAAGTGGAGGAGGTCTCAAAAAAAGCAAAGCTTGTTAACCAGAGGCCCCCTTAGAATTGTGTACTTACACATTAATGGCAATTACATTTGAATAATAATAATAACAAAAGGAGTACACAATATTTAAGTTGTTACACATATAAATAAAGTTTATTACATATAGCGAGACAAGGGACAAACACAACAAGACAGCAACGAGCGGCTAAAAATTCTGATCAAGTATGTAGGTTGATACAAATAAGTAATTTAAAAATTGGGTGGGTCACTCTCGACTATATTTACTCACAAGCCAAAGTTTAAGTTGTTTCTTGAAAACGGACACGCTTTTGACTGATTTAAAATCATTACTTAGAGAATTCCACAATTTAGGACCCTGAAATGCTACACAATTAAAAGATTTAGAGAGGCGTACATAAGGAATATGAAAATCTTTAGCAGACCTGGTATGATGTGAATGTATTTGAGTATTTAAAGTAAACATATTTTGAAATGATTTTGGTACTTTATTTGCCATAAATTGATACATGAAAGAACCAAGCTGGAGTAAATAGATATCTGAAACCTTTAGTGTTTTATGGTTGTAAAATAATGGATCCGAAGAACTACGAAAATGAACACCGTTTATAATTCTAAGGGCCTTCTTTTGTAAAACAAGGATTCTATTCAATAAATAGGCACTGGCCCGGGCAAGTGTACCGTAGGATATATATAAGGCAATACAAGAGCGTTATAAATATTGTAAAGAACATAAGATGGAAAACAATGCTTCAGTTTGTTGATAATTCCTATGTTTCTGGAAATCAGTTTGCATACATAATTAATGTGGTTACTCCAATTAAGTTTGTTATCAATAAATATGCCAAAAAATGTAATACAATCAATATGTTTGAGTGGCACATTATCATACAAAATATCACCTTGATAATTAATCTTTGAATCACTAAATAACATAAAAATGTGTCTTGTTAATATTAAGGGATAATTTATTGGCTTTAACCCTGCTGGAGATTTGACAAAGTTCAGAATTCACAGTATCAAAGAGTATGTCAGATAAAAACACAAGTACCAGTTAAACAAACAAACAAAATCTCTTTTTTTTTTTTTTTTTTTTTTTTTTTTTTTTTGCTTTTGCCCGAACTTTTCCCAACAGTTTTGCTGTTGTTGTTGCCTCCACCCAATATTGCAGCTTCTTGTTCGGGCCGCTTTAAGTTGACGATTGATTGATTTTTGCAATGTATCCTGACAAACCGCTAATTGGTTCTCCGTACTTTCCTTTCTTTTGACACAAGACTTTTTAATGGGATTTACTGCACCTGGTAAAAACAATTACTTTTAAAAATTGAACAAATATATATATAAAATAGTAAATAGTGTATTTTTGTTTCTTTTTGTATGAATTTGGGTCACAGCTGTTTAATGGCAAGTATACCATTTCACCACTTTGAACATGTTAGTTTCTTACTCTTAAAAATCATTATCACAATATCCCTATCAGGACCGGGCTTTCCGGTGGGATGTGCACGTAGGTGCACGTTTTATTTCACTGAGTTCTACACAATGACGTCACAACATTCCAAAAAATCGTCACTAGAGGGCAGTTTTTGACTGTTTTTTGACATTTTTATGTGAAAAATTGCGTTTTCCCCGCAATTTGGTTAATTTTTTTATCCAGATGTTTTGAGACCTGGCAAGCTTGTCCACATTAACAAGATCAATATAAATACAATCTATTCTTATAACTAGAATCACCGATGGGGGCTCTATAATCCATTATGTTATCCAGTTTTGGGGACATTTGTTTTTCTTCGCTGTTTTCCCATTAAAAAAATCAAAATGGCTCCCGTCCGCGTATTTTTCCCCCCAATATTATTGTATTTGTGATGCACCCAAACTAACCAAAATGTAATGTTGTACTGCAGTGTACTTTTTTTAGTCGTTTCCTCCTATGCTGTATATGTATGTCTTGTCTCTTCTATAGTCGTAATCGCCCCCCCCCCCCAAAAAAAAAAAAAAAAAAAAAAAAAAAAATTAACTGTTAAAGAAATGCTTAATACTTATACTTTTGTATCAATACTTATAAATCTGTATCTACATTGGTTATCTATCTGTCTGTCGGTTGGTCTGGGCTTACGACGAGAGCGCGGCATGAGTTATATACTACAGTAACTGTGGGTTTTTCTCTACATTGTGGGGTGATGCTCACAATGTTTATTTTTTTTATTTATTTTGATGTATAACGAAGACATGGATGTATTTATCTATAAAATAAGTCTCACAGCCAAAATAAAAAAATAAGCTTTCCTCAAATAAAGTGAAGAATTGCCAAAATAAATTGCAGTACGTTCATAACGATCGTAACAAGTGGGGAATCAATACAAATTGTAAGCAGATCAACCACAAACAGAACTTTGAAGTGGGTGATGAATAAAATATCGTTTTTTAGCTTACATGTTTCTAGGATAAGATACGCCATAAGCCAACAGGCTCCGATGGTAAAACTAAAATCAAGTTGTGCTACGGAGACTGAGTCCACACGCATTGCTGTCCCCGTAGTACATGTACAGTACATGTACATGAACATGTACATGAACAACTCACAACTACATGTATTAGGTCCAAGTACGCATGTGCAAGGGTATTTGGGGTTTACGCACGCCCACTTTATGTTAATTGCCCATGTTCGTCCTGGAAAAAAAATATACGCCTCCCGTCCGGGGCACAAAGAGCAAAAATAAGGCTTGATTGACAATTCTTAACTGTTTTTTAGACTGATAAGTAAGAAATAAAATTGAAAATGTTCTATATTTCAATAATGTTTGTTTTTTTTGTTTTTTTTTTTTTTATTTATCTCTTTATATGTATACATATATATAATTTTCACCCAATTACAGGCTGAAAACACAAAATCCAAGATGGCCGCCAATTATGGCGGCCAATTGGAGCTCCTAAAAGCATTTCAGACTATCACGTGATTGTTCATTTTTACTTCTCTGGCCAAAGACAAAGGTGGAAATCTGTTCAAAGTAATAAATAAATAAATACAACATTAAAATCGTGTAACCAAACAAATGACTGCCATGGCAAAAGCTAATCCCCGTTTTCAATTTCTTTTGCCAACATATCCCAATGTATACTTTCAGAAAAGTCAGAAAATCTCGCGGTGACTGAGGCGTCGAGAAAGTCATAGAACCTACATCGTTAAAAAGACATTTCTAGAGTCTGATCGTTAACTTGAGTTTATTATTTCCTGAGACTGTGTTGACCACGTCTTCCAACTTTCGAGAACCTTGCATATGAGATGTTGTGCGAAGGAAACAAAATTGTGCGCTATTCACGTGTCCAAATTCTCGATTGCGTGCGTTACTTGCAAAATATCAGTACTGGTAGCAATGGTTTAGCTTTTTTAGACGAATCAAAACCATTGCCTTAAAGTATAACTTATTTTGAGTTCATGTTTATTTTTGTTCTCATTCTGAAACGTAATAATGCTGTTCACTGCTGTATGGAGAGTTCCTATTGGAAGAAACTGAACGCCAATCATATGCATCACTAACAAAGAGACTGCTGCTAGGAGGGAATCCGAAGTTGCTGTCAGGGCTAGGGGCGGCTGGTTCGTCGGTCATTTCAAGGTCTGGCTCATTGTCTGTGCAGGAATTCCATTGTTGGCTGCCATTGTATACTAATTTCATCTATTGTCAACGGATCATATGCCTGGTTGACCACTGTAAGGTGACTGTGTACTGGATCTACACAGCCTGTTCAGAAACGATGACAAATTACATGCAAATGTCTTCCAACCAGTCTTGCAAACTCTCAAAATTTCAAGTTCAATAAGATCCCTGGCGAAAATGAAGTCCATCCATATCAAACTCACTTGTCGACGTTAAATGTAGCAGTAAAAAATGAAAAAAATTATCAGGAGCAAATGCAAGCAGCCACAGCGCTCAACACACTCCTGATTAATACTCGCCCGTCATTAAAGGTACACACCGGCTAACTGTTTGCCTAATTTAGTGATGTGGAATGACAGACAATAATTTTTAAATGGTTGTTCTTGAAAAAAAATCATCAAAATATCACGTAATTAACGAAAAATGTGAAAAAAACAAAACACGGTCAAAGGTCAGCTTATACGCTTTTCCAGCCGTTGCAACTGTCAAGTTTACGTGCCAATGTTGCGCAATGTTGTAAGTAGACTGGTGCTCTGTTTATGTATGAATTATTACAATGACGAGGCATGAGGATCCAGACTTCATATCCATCCAGCACAAATTCACGTGTAAAAAAACAAAAAAAACAGACATAAACAGTGTATTCTGTGTACGACGAAATGGACGAACTTACTTGCAATGGAGAACGTTTCTTCATTATATCGCAAATTAAGTAGGCCCTATGTTGTAAAAAATTACTTGGACGAATGCCAGTTGGGTCCAGGACTAATCTGTGTTGTCAGGTCGTGTTCAAATGTAGAAAGGGAGAGAATAAGCTTGGCACAATGTGGACATCACAGACATGATTGACCATAAATATTGTCAAAATGTGAGTCTTCATGAATTCAAATATACGCAGGCATGTTCACAATACAGTTCTATGACACAAACCTGTCCATCAATTATGGCAAAGACCACATCCTTCATATTCTCATCGTGACCAGCCTGCTGCAGTCTAAAAACTAACGGTAGTGTCCCTAATCTTGGACCATCTTTTCACATTTTGCTTGGCCAATAACAGTCATGTGCCAAGCAAGCCTCCTGCTTTCGCTGCAAACGGATTGCCAATCCTGGCAGCTTTAGCGAAGGCATTCTCCCATTTTTCGGGCGATGACTTCACTGGCTGGCCGCGGCCACCGCCACCGGTTTTTTGTTGTGGCGATTGGGGGGGGGGGAGTGGACATTATGCAGCTATCATAGAAGTAGATAAATCAGCTGTATGGGATAAACATTCCCCATCGTCGTCGCTCGTGTGGGTAGCGCAGGCAACACGTTACAATAGTTAGGGGATAATAGCTAGGGGTACAGACTAAAACCCTCGTTAAAAAAACATAATTGTTGGTCTGGCTCCCTACCCCTCCGACAAGCTCCCACGCTTACGGCTAGACCGACCGGCGAGCTGGGGAGTTTATGCCCCGGAGTTTGTCTCTCTGGCCCCACGAGACAAGGCACTGGCTGTACGGGATATGCCCCAAGGTTTACGTTCCGCTATAGCTCCCACGCTGGTGCGCCGTAAGACACGCTTCGGTTGCACGGACACGTACCTCTGAATGTGAATATTACGTTGGATTTTTCATCATTATTTACAAATTGTATCAATAATCTGAATCCATAATCTTTTTTGTAAAAATAATTGTAAAAAAAAAAAGGATTTAAATTTGGTTCAGTAATTTACTTTTATACGGCTGGAAGTACAACTAACTCCGAAGATCACGTGATTTATCCGAACCACTTTTTTGGTTCGGATAAATCGTCTTTTGAAAAATGCTCGAAAACGGCAAAATTTGATGGTTTCTTTTAGGAACCGTTCTTCTCCATTCCTGAAAGACCTTTGAAATCATATGTTAGCCTATTTTGTAGCCCAAATAGCCCAACGAAGCCGGTGTGTACCTTTAAAAATTGGAGTACCCGTCGTATGGAAATGATGAAATAATGTAACTCTGGCCGTAGTAATTGCGATCCGAAGACTCTTCCAAGTCATCATCACCACTGCTGCTGCTTGATGAGATTGTGGACAAGGGCTTGGTGATGTCATCGGTGACGTCATCGATAGCTATGATGTCAGGGGTCGCGGGTTCGTCGATCTTGATGCGGATCGTTGGCAGTGCGACTGTGGGCAAGGGCTTGGTGATGCCATCTGTGACGTCATCAATAGCTATGACGTTAGGGGTTGTGGGTTCCTTTGGCGGCAACAGTCCACCATCGTCGATCTTGATGCGGATCGTTGACTCGGGCAGCTTAGGCAACGGCACTTTGTTACTGAGCAGAGGTTCACGGTCGTGGTTGAGGTTCGGTTGAGGGTACACGGTTGCCATTTCATTTGTATGTCTAAGTACGATGGCGATCGCACCCAAAGTACCAGCGACCAAGATGAGTGTCGTCAGAACGACAGAGCATGCGCAAATCCTTGCTCGTTGAGTACGCCCATACGGATCGTTCACAGCATTAACCTGTAAAATAATATGATAGAAACAATACCTTAACCGAATTGCTTGTTACATTTACGACTGCTTTTTAGAGAAAGGAATGTATAAAGGCAACTCAGACAAATGCTGTGGTCATCGAAAGGTGCATTTATATTCATGTTTTTGTTTTTTTGTATTTCAAATATCAAATTAAACAACTCATTTAGCGTTTATACATCATATTTCTTTGCGCACTGTCGCAGGAAATAATTACTCGGTGAAATCAAAGTCAAAATTTGCTTCCTGATTATATAACAGTATTCTGCGACAAACACTCATATGGATTTTGTGTACGTTTGCTGATGTTCCTTCTGCTGGTATTGCTACTGCTGCTGCCGATGCTACTGCTGCTGCTGCTGCTACTACTGATGCTACTGCTGCTGCTGCTGCTGCTACTACTACTACTGATTCTGATGTTGCTGCTACAACAGCTGTTGTTGCTGCTGCTACTGCTTCTGCTGCTGCTGCTGCTATTGCTGCTGCTGCTACTACTACTGCTATGATGCTGTCACTGATGCTGCTGCTGTTACTGATGTTGCTGCTGCGGCTACTGCTGCGGCTACTGCTGCTACTGATTATGATGTTGCTGCTACTACAGCTGTTGTTGCTGCTGCTACTACTACTAATGCAATTTCCTCTATGTAGAAACTAGTCATATTTTCTTACTTAAGAATGAATGGTTCTAGCATCTTTTGGTTGAGTACTGAGTCCAATCGCCGAGTACAGAGTATGAGAGCGAGTACTTTATATTAAAAAAAAATAATAACACTAAATAAATAAAAATGAGGTGGAAATCATTTCTAGATGGCAATGTGTGCTTAAATATTTTCATCATGAATATATTAAAGAGAACTTCAATTCGCCTTGTTTTTAGAGCTTTGTTCCTCATTATATTCCTCTAATACGGTATAAGGCATGTATAGGCAAGCGAAAAGGAAAGTGATATTTTGACAAATAGTACTTGAAATCACTGTCTGAGTTTATTGTCATTCGAGTATCGAGTAAGGACTTCGGGGAGTATCTTACTAGCCGAGTATGAGGATCGAGTACGAGTACCGAGTACAAGAACAAATATACACTGATTTGTTTCTCACTGGAGATTTGTTAGTGTGTATTTAGATTGAATATAGTAATATTTATTTCTGTACAGTTTCCTTTTTACATGATTTTTTCGTTATTTGTTTATTATTATTATTATTTCTATATATATATGTGGCTTATCGGCAGCACGGGTCGGCTTGGTAAAAGGGTATGACTGGGCAAAGTGGTTTGGCATTGCACAGGACCGCCCACCAACACAGGGCTGGTTAGCTCAGTTGCTTAGAGCGCTCGTGCGGTATTCGAGAGGTCGCGGGTTCGAGTCCGGCCAAATTGTCTTTGCTCACCCCAATTAATATAAAATATTTCCCAGTCAGTTTCCTTTATCCTTTCTGTGTAAATCCACGTAAAAAACTGTATCCATTCGTTGTGTATCCCCGCTACTACCGTCTACCAGGTTGCTTGCATCTTAACCGGGGATAGTGATCCCTGGTTTATCGGCAGCACGGTTCGGCTTCTGACTGGGCCCCGAGCAAAGCGGGTTCGAGTCCGGCATCAGCCAAATTTTCTTTGCTCACCCCGATTATTATATAACATACTTTATAGAAATGCACAATACGTAAATGGTTACTACGGGTTTCTTCTTTTCTTTCCCTTTAATTCCGTTTTCAGTTGCAGTAACATTTATTTCCATACCGTCATAACAAATGGAAACTATATAAAATGTGCAACAGGCACAACGTAATAATGAAGACAGTAAACTGAGTTAGGCCTCAACAGGCAAAGGATGAGAACAGTGTGGAGGCCGATTTAGATAAGCCGAGGCTTACAGTAATCAGCCTGTGGACACAAACGAAACAAACGGACGGAGATGGACAAAACAGCCACAATAACGAACAGCCACAATAATAACACTTAAATAGCTAGAAGTATAGAATGAATTGAAAAAGATTGTCTTTTCTGTTTAAAGCTAAACAATGATGATGTGCCTTGCAAAGCAGTCAATGGAAAGAAAGCTATGCTACATACTGCGAGATAATGACTATTTTGAAGGAGGCTTAAAAAAATTGAAAACACATTTCTTCGTCGGTACTTGCACCCTTTTGCTCAATAATTCACAAGCACATTTTCTTGAAACAATATGCTGTAAAATTTGTGACGGTGCAACTATAAAACACATTTCGTGGCGGCATCAAGAACAAAAACAATGTTAAGTAATTACTTTAGATCAACCAGCAAAAATGAACATGTTAATAGAATTACGGAGAACTTCGATTATAACTCAACCTACCTGTGAATCTGCATTGTCGACCACGTACACTACAGTTGATTCTTTCTGGGCGGTGACCGGTGGCTTCTCGGCCGGTGTGACTGCCGCTGCCACGGTTCCTGTGGGAGACATTATCTTCAGTGTCTCCACGAAGCAATAAACACGAGAACAAACTTAGGTGCCTCACCAAACTGAAAAATGATAATGCGGTTGTACAACAGTTTGCAACAACCACCCACGGTTTTCTTGTGTTTTACACTGATCCGAAAGTCTGTAATTCAAATCGTTTTATACGCTTCGTTACAAGGTTGCCGGCATGGGCGCATGCCGCGCATGCCCGGTATAAAAACAAACGTACTGACTTCCACTTAAGAAGGTCGGTGGTGGGTGGTGACTGGTGGTACCAACCGAAAGTTCCTCGGACTTTCTGGTGAGGTTCTGTCGTTAGAGTTTTCCCAGACGTCATGACCGTGACCCGACCCTAGTTTGTCTTCAGGTTATTCTTGAAGACAGTGCGTCAACCCACAACCATCATGAGTGGAACGGGACTGACCATTCTGGCGACCAAGTGATTCCCGAGGATTCATTGTAATCATTATCAAGTACCGCTATCCTGACTTAAAAGCTAAAGAAAACGGAAATGTTGAAAGAGATGAAAATGAAAGTCCGCGTCCATGTACTGTACAGCTGTGACCAAATTTCACACAAAATACTTTGCCACCGGCACGGTCAATTTTGCAACAGAGTAAATCGTGCGTGGGGTGGTAAAAATGCCCCCCCCCCCCATAAAAAACAAAACAAAAACAAAAACATTTTTGGAGCGGAGTGGCCATATAAGATCAACAACCCAATCCACCCCAACCTTTGCCCAAGAGGTGACAAAATTGCCTATTGTATCACCAATCCATACAATTGGATTGAGCAATAATGAGAAGAAGACTGATGAGGTTGTCTCAAAATAACATGGACAATGCACTGATGAAGCTTCATTTCTTATGTATCTAAATGACGGAAATAACACGTGCTGTAAAATGTGTTTAGCGTTGTGGAAACAATCAGGGTGGTAAGACTCGGTTACTTGCAGCCCGTCCCGAATCTCTCTTCTTGAGATCGAAAAAACACACACACACACACACACACAGTCTTTTTAACACCGAGTTGTGGGGACTCCCTATTGTTGTTCTATTATTCCCTTTTCTAAAGAATCCCTCTGTGGGGACAGAGTTTGACAAAGAAAAACGTTGTGGGGACCTTTGTTCCATTGTATAAATGTCCCCACAACGGTGTGTGTGCCTACCCACACACACACACACACAGTCGTGAATCACCATTATGTCCGAGGACTTCTATTGTTAATTCTGTTGTTCCTGTACTGCAGCAATCTCCATTGGTTTTGTACACAAATGTCGTCCGAGGACCCATGAAAACAAAGAACTGACTAGTGAGGACCTATTGTCCCTATTGTAAAATGTCCTCGGAGCATATGGTCAAACATGCCCACACACACACACACACACACATTCCTATCTTTGCATCCTTGTGGAGACTTCTTTTGTTCTTTCCTTTGTCCCTGTAGTTAACATCCTCCCATAGACTTTGTACACAAAATTCCTTGTGGAGCAACCCTCTCTTTAGAATTTCCCTATGGAGACACATTGTTCCTTGCTTTCCCTTTTGTCTAATGTCTCCATAAGGCAGCGAATATCAGGGCACACACACACAAGTGTGTATTTACCTCCAATCGGGGACCTCCTATTGTCCCTCTTTTGTTTGTACTCTAACTTTTTAGCAACAGCTCCCATTGGTTTTGAACACGATTTCCAACTGGGGACCTTTTCCAATCGGGGACCCTATTGTCCTCTTTTGTTATAAGTCCCCGGTTTGAATGCCTAAACAAACTCACACACAAACAACCCAACAAACAAACAAACAAACAAACAATAACACTAACAGATACCCCAAAAGGGCTGACGATGTAAAAAAAAAAAAAAAAAAATGAAATAAATAAATTAATAGAAATACATATATATTTTTTCTTCTCACAAGGGCCAACACGGAAAGTTTTGAGATGCCTGCACGCTTCCCTAAATATTGTGGCCACTTTTTTGTTTGCAGTTGAAGGGTGTTTGAAAGAAAGATGTCCGAGTGAGTTCAAAACACAAACAAATCAAACTATACTCTCATGTTCAAAAGATACCACATATGCACAAGAGAGCATCTTCGTCTATCTGTTGTGTAGCCAGACATTTTTTTTTTTTAATGGGGGATGGGGTTATTTAAATTGTATACATCAAAACATTAATTTGTGCATGTTTTTGATCCCATTGGGGAGAAGGTGAGTGGGGCAATAGGAGAAAGATTTCTGATTGGGAGGGCTCCTCCCCCGCCCCTCCACCCCGTCTGCTTACCCCATTGTCATCTACACATTTTCCTGTAGCCTTGCGTTGCCCAATCGCACTCGCATGCTTCTCCTACTTTCACTAAATGACGTTTTTCCTTTACATCAAAGGGGACAAAAACGAGGAGAATGCTTCCAAAAACGCCAATAGACATTATGCATTGACGTCATCATGCCGCCATCTTTGAGGTAAAAAAAGTCTTCCATTGTTTTCGTCAAAATTTACTTATTTCTCTGCAGTTACAGAAAAAAAACTGAAATCCATTAAATTCAAATCTCAAAAGGAACAAGTACAGCAATGGTGAAGTGCAAATATAGATTATCGAATCACAAGACGCATAGATGTTCCGAAAAGTTGGATTTCCTTCCACAAGCAAGTGCTTTAGTCTGTTGTCATTTTGTGCTTTACGCTATCAATACCTTTACAACATGGTTTTTGTCTTCTTACCTGATCTGTTTTTGATCACTGCAAACTAAAGAATTAGATCCAAATCACATACCGGTATCTTCTAGTTCTTACCATGTTTGTTTGTTTGTTTGTTTGTTTTTTTCTTTTTAGAGCAAACTCCTTCGTTTTTAAAGAAAGTGACCACCAGAACAGACGATACGTAAACTTTACAGACCTTATGCGTCTGACGTCATGAGTCTCATAGAGATATGTACAAGCAGCGCCCTCATGTACTGAGGTCAAAACGGCCGTAAGTTTACTGCAGGAAAACGGCTGTGCATACCCTCTGTTATGAACGGAACTTCGTTTTAGGCTTTGTGTGAGCAAAACAAGTCCATTGCTTGCGTGTTTTCACTTACGATTAAAGGCTGGTTTTACAGCGGGTCACGCGATAATGATAAACGCAGGATGCTGTGAACGCTGAACGCTTAGCTTTTTCATTGCAGTCTATGGTCGCCGAGGCGTCAGCGTGGACTATAAACTGCGTTGCGCTTCCGTTTACTGCCGGGTCTTTTGCTCTAAAACAATAACACAGAAGGGATCAGAATGCGAAAGGGGCCTGGTAATAAACCACGTGTCCTGCAGCCTGCTCCGGCGGTCCCATGTTACAGTTTGGGCTGCGCGCTGTTATGGTTATCTCCCGTTTTTACCATATATTGGATTGGATCCGCATTGACAATAAACATTAAATTAATTAGGTGTTCGGCTTTGAGCCGAAAACCTATTGTAATTGTTCTGTTTTTTTTTTTTTTTTTTTTTCTGCGTCTTCTTCTTTCTCAATGAACCTTCTCCGCAAGATTTGAGCAAAAGTGAAGCTTGTATGAACTTGAAACTTGTCATGAACATCTACCTTGATGAGCAGACGAAACCGCAACTTTTCTGGAATGATGACGTCATTGATGACGTCATTACGCTAAATAAACGTTAAATAATTTGAAAATTCATATCTTCAGAACCAGAATCGCTACCTTCAAGATTCTTCCACTACATGAAACCTCTTGTAAAGTTCTACAAATGTCATGCACAACTTGACCTCATTTGACCTTTACTTCCGGTCGAAACCGGAAGTTCAAAATTTCAAAAATTCATAATTCAAGAACTGCTTATCATATTGTCAAAATTTAAAAGTCAGTTTGAAGATCGTTTAGCCTGCTCAAACTTTTGCACAGACATAATACCAGTTTGACATTGTCTTCTGGCCGTAAAAGATGACGTCATTGATTGCGTCATTATATTAAATCAACGTTTAATATTTAAAAAATCCATATCTGAAGAACCGTTTATGTTACATACAAGATCTTTGCACCATATGAAAGCTTTTTGATTACTCTACAAATCTTACAGTGTGTGACCCCATTTGACCTTGACTTCCGGTCGAAACCGGAAGTTATTATGTCATTTTTCCAAAAAATCATATTTCAATAAAAAACAGGCTATAGTAATAACCATTACTTCATCTGAAAACACTTTAACCAGTCTACATGTTTTACAGAAAGTGTGACCCCATTTGACCTTGACTTCCGGTTGAAACCGGAAGTTGAAGTTTAAGTATAAAAAAATTCATAGGTCATTAACCAAACGAGGTACAGTCTTGAAACTTACTTTTACCTTCAACTTTACCGTGCAGTAAACTGCATTGTCTTTTCTGGATGATGACGTCATTGATGACGTCATTACAATAAATCAACGTTTAATATTTCAAAAATTCATATCTGAAGAACCGTAAATGATACATACAAGATCTTTGCACCATATAAAAGCTCTTCAATTACTCTGCACATCTTACACAGTTTGTGACCCCATTTGACCTTGACTTCCGGTTGAAACAGGAAGTTGAATTTTTTTTTCAAAAAGATTATTTTTCAATAACAAAACAGAATTCATTAATAATCATTACTTCATCTGAAAGCTCGTTAACAATTCTAAAATTGTGTTGAAGATGTGACCCCATTTGACCCTTACTTCCGGTTGAAACGGATGTTGAAATTTCACAGATAGTAAATTCATAATTCATCAACTGAACGTGATACAGACTTGAAACTTACTGTTGCCTTAGACATTACTGTGTAGATGAAACTGGATTATTTTCGGATTATGACATCATTGATGAAGTCATATTAAATCAACGTTTAATGTTTAAAAAAATCATTTGGGGATCATAAAAGTTACACACGAGATATTTGCTCCATATGCAAGCCCTTGAAATACTGTACAACTATCGCAGAGTGTGACCCCATTTGAACCATAGTTCATGTCAAAACCGGAAGTTGGAGTTTCATATGACTGACCTTCATGCCTAAAGATCAACACAAGGTACAAATAAAAGTTTTGCCCATCAGCACAGCATACAATATTGACCTTGTTTTCAATGACGCAATCACTTTATTACGTTCCAGCCGAACACCGTGAGTTTGTTCACAAACTCTCAATGTCTAGTTGTATTCAATGCTGGTAGCGTAGCGAAGTTTCAGAACCATCTTCAGTATTCTGATTACTGCCTTAAATGGGCTGTGTCGTCATGATTATAGCAGGTTGGTGGCTGTGCATGGAAAGATAAACTCTCACCCAGATACTGCACACGCGCGCTAATGGTCATATCACAAAGGGTGCTGTCTTCGTCAGACTGCGATGTAACCGCCGGCGCGCACGTGCGCCTTTTAATTGGATTATTCCATTTATTGCTATAATCATAACTACACAGCCCCTTTAAGCCAATAGGATGTTGTCATTGAGAGCAGATTATGCTCCCTAATAGCGCCGTGGTATCAAGGGGGCGATGTCACAGAGCTGCTTAAACAGAAAATACTGCTTAGCAAATTGCAATTTCGCAGGAAACCAGTAGTCACAAACTGAACGCGTGAAACGTTATTTTGGCTGGTAACCTATTTCTGGTATCCAAATTGTTTTGGTCTTAGCTATACTCTTTGTGCACAGGCAGCCCTATGAATTGGGCCCACGATATTTTCAGTGATGCGGGGTGCGGGGGGATGATGGGGGGGGGGGGGACAAGGGGCAATAGGGTCTTTTGGGAGGGGTTGGAAATGTCTTTCCAGTCAGGATAGAGGTTTTCCTCAACACATACAACTTTGAGATAGTTTTTTTTTTATTTTTTATGAGAGCACTCTCTCGATTTCTCGTTATAGGGAGGGGATCGGAAATGTTAGTGTTATCCAGTGAAACTCCTTATTCTTTGGGTATAACAGTTTATTTACCAACCGAAATAATTACAAAACAGTGACACGGACTGGACGTAAACCACCTAAGCCAGGCTGACAGCCACCGCGCCCTGGCTTATGTAAGTGCTTTAATTAATATTATTGATATAGCAACACACACTTAAAGCCCAAGCCCAACATTGGCAAACCGTCTGTAAATGCTTCCATTCTTTGCACAAAGAAATGCGAAATAGAACTAACTTCGTTTCATTTTGTGAGAAAACGGTAAATGCACTCAGCATTTGTGTACGCTTTTCTAATGGCAGAGTTTTCGTCTCACTGCGACCAAAATTAATTTTGGATCTTATTTCATTTGTTGTTTTAAAATAATAGCACTTCAGACAGAAACATTTCAAGGAAAGTCTTCTTTCATCATTATCTTTATAACATGTAAGGTAAATGTTAAGTCTGGAATGTGTATGTCTTTCTTTTTACCAATGTTGAGCTGAAGCTTTTAAGTAGGTCTCGTAATACTAACACCTTAACAACCCAACAAACCTAAAAACACATAAACAAACAAACAAACAAACAATAAACAAACATAAAGCCCGCGGTACCCATATACGGAAATGTCCAACCATCAAAGATACTCACGTGACATTGAGTGATACTGGACCCTAGAATCGACAGAAGTTAGAGAAAATCATGCGCCGAACCTACTGAAAGTCTACTGAGCCTATACTCGTTCGGGATTTTTTATTTTATTTTTATTTTTTTTATATGATGGAAGAACCTACCCAAAAAATATTCTCAACAGTTAACCTACTAAAAATAGAAAAGAAAAATGAAGTTCAGTTGTCAAAAAATATAGGCCTATATATTTGATGTTTTCAAGAGGCTAGGGACTTGTATTTTTATTTTAGGCTATTTCTATTTTCATTTATCTGTTTATTTATTATTTATTTATTTGCTTATTTTGTTTAGTTATTTCTTAAATTCGGATACATTCCCAAGATGGCGGACGCCATAAAACTTTTGGCGGGAACCATAGTAATTTATTTGGCTTTATCTATACATTTTTCTATTTGCCATCCAGTCCTAATCTTTAGCAAAGTATTTGTTATATTTACTCTACATCGAATGCGATTTAAATAGTTGATGTGTTTCTAAAAAGTGTAATATTCGGGCTGGACGAAAGCCACACTGCCGCCATTTTGAGTTTCTTAGACTTATTGTAAATATTATCATTGGCATGAGTTAGTTTTATTTTGAAACACTGTTTAATACTAGTTTTATAGGTAGACTCTCACCTCTGACGTCGAAAGACTCACATCATAAACTTTCTCCGTCTTCTTACCGATAACTGCAAATAAAGCCATTGAGCAGAGAAGGTAGATTTATTTAGTCATTTCCTCAAGTTATTTAAGACCGGTCACATTTTGTTTAATTTTGTTTCTGGAGATTAGCATCTAGCATTGGTTGCTATGTATGGGGCATGTTAGTGTACACCTTTTATACTGATAATAATGGTATTGTTTTGTTAGACGAATCCAAACCATTGCTATTATAGTATGGTTTATTTTGAGTTAATTTTGAGTTTATTTGCTCTCATTCTGATGAAGAGCTGAAGCGGTAATAAGAATCACTGCTGGATGGAACGATGCCATCGGAAGCTTCGGAGAGCTGAAAATAACCCTCACTTCTAAAACTAGTACTCTCAACGAAGCTGATACTCGAGCTTGGGGCGGCTGGTTCTTCCGTCATTTCAAGGTCCGGCTCACCGGATTCATAGTCCTTCTCCTGATCGTCTCCCGAAACCTCCAAATCAGTCTCGTCTCTTGCACGCTCCGATGGACCGACCCAGTTACTCTGGTCCCACGGAGGGATGCCTTCTTGTCCGCGCATGTAGTACCCGTCGTATGGGAATGATGAACTAATGTAATTCGGGCCGTAGTAATTGCGATCCGAAGACGATGACGAGTCATCACCACCACTGCTGCTTAATGAGATTGCGGGCAAGGGCTCAGTAATGTCATCGGTGACGTCATCGACAGCTATGATGTCAGGGGTCGCGGGCTCGTCGATCTTAATGCGGATCGTTGGCAGTGTGACTGTAGGCAAAGGCTTGGTGATGTCATTTGTGACGTCATCAATAGCTACGAGGTCAGGGGTTGTGGGTTCCCTTGGCGGCAACAGTCCACCATCGTCGATCTTGATGCGGATCGTTGACTCGGGCAGCTTCGGCAACGGCACTTCGTTACTGAGCAGAGGTTCACGGTCGTGGCTGAGGCTCTGATGAGGGTCTGAGGTTTCCACTCCATTTCTTTGTGTAAGTACGATGGTGATCGCAGCCAAAGTACCAGCGACCAAGATGAGTGTCGTCAGAACGACAGAGCATGCGCAAATCTTTACTCGTTGAGTACGCCAATACGGATCGTTCACAGCGTCAACCTATGAAATAGTATGACAAAAACAATACTTCAAGGTAAAAATATAATCTACAAAAGATGGAAATAATTTGGATTTGAATCCAAGGAAGAATTAGTTAACGATAGTCAGAATTTTATCGATTCTTTACACATAGCAATTTAAAATTTAGATCTAAGTATTCGGGTTATATCGGCAAAAGAAAAAAATAAATAAATAAAAAAAATAAAATAAAAAAAAATAAATAAATAAAAAAAATTGGATCTAGCATCTAGTATAATACGTATTTTATTTGAAATGAGGCAATCTAAGCAAATGTGATATTACGGTATTTAATCAATTGCCTCGAATTTGACATTGTTTCAGACAAATATGTTTTTCTCATTGCAGAATTAGAACTAGTATGACTTTGTAAGTCAAATTTCAAATTATTATTGGTTTTTTTTCGTTTTTGCGTTTTGTTGTTGTTGTTTTTCGATGTTTTTGTTTTTTTTGTTTTGTTTTGTTTTGGTTTGGTTTTTAACGGGTTTTTTTTTTCGTTTTTTTTTTTTTTCGTTCTTTCCTCGCAGGCAATTCTCGACCATGTACTTTTCTTGAAAAGTGTGATCTATGGAGACCTACTAATCGAAAACTAAATGAATTTAAATAAAATAAATGTTCTACATAGTCATGCAATGTGAACATTTATTCTGAAACGTTACTGTTTGTACTATTGTCAAGAAAGTTCACAAATACAACCATTCTTTGTTCTTACACAAAAATGGAGGCATGAACGTCTATTCGATGAAACTTGTTAAGCGTGCATTTAAACAGTAAACGAATCAGCGCGCGTTGGGCCCGAGGGGTTATACAAATAACAAGGTATTTTTGTGAGAAGGATCATTTCTCTCAGTGCACTGTAACAATGGGTAGATCGACACGCCATCGTAGTTTAATAAATAAAAACGTTTGAAGCGGCATCCGGAAAACAGAAGCGAATAATTAAAAGCAGAGCATTGAAAGTTCATTTTGGGATAGAACTTTACTAACTCAACCCACCTTTGAATCTGCATTGTCGACCATGTAGACTACAGTTGATTCTTTCTGGGCGGTGACCGGTGGCTTCTCGGCCGGTGTGACTGCCGCTGTCACGGTGCCTTTGGGAAACATACTATATTCAGTTTCAGGAATCGGTTGATACCAGAACAGACGTAGGTGCCTCTTGTGAAGCTCCTTACACCAAACTAAACAAATTATGCAGTTGTAACTTCCTACAGGAGCTTTTTATATGTGGACAACCACCCACGTTTCCTAGTTGAAAATGCAATGTTGTGCAACAGTGTTGATTACAATATAATGGTAGTCTATACATCCAATCGTCTGCAAACGCTACTGTAAAAGTGCGCAAGCGTTGCATGATGCACCCGTGTTTAATTATTACAGTGCAGGCTTGAATTCAAGTCTAATAGTCCCAAGGATGCGGGGTGCGTGTCCGGTATGAAAACAAACGTACTGATTTCCACTTATGAAGGTCAGTGCTGGTGATTGGTGGCACCAGCCCGAAGTTTCCGTGAAGACTTTCTGTTGACGTTTTCCCGGACGTCATGACCGTGACCCGATCCTAGTTTTTTCTCAAGTTATTCTTGAAGACACTACGTCAACCCACAACCATTCGTGAGTGAAACGGGACCGAGGACGACAAATAGTACTTTTGGTGGCCATCTGAATCCTAAGGCGGGCCCTGTGATATCCAGCGACATTTGTTTACATATTGTTTGTTTCTTCTTCTTCTAATTCTCAAGATCGTCGCTGATTTGTCATGACTTGAGTCACAGAATATACGGAGACAAAGGGGCTCAAACTGGGAAGACACGTTCCACCAGAAAAAAAAAATGTTTTTAAAACCTTGTAGGGTGCACCACATAAAATAGGATCCCATAGCAACCAATGCTAAATGCTAAATATTCAAAGATACTCAACAAATACTTTGAGGTCTCTATACCTCTAGAAAAGAAATCAAATATATTTCCATACAACTGAAGTTCATTTTTCTTTTTAACTTTTAGTAGGTTAGCCGTTGAGAATTGTTGGTAGACTGATCCAAAATCTTGGGAAAATATAGCCATTTTTAGAGGGCCAGTCTACCCAAAATGCTCCAGGTTGAAAGTCAATAACCCCTCAGTGTGCACCTCACCATACGGCAAACGCGCGCGTCTTGAATATTTTGCGAAGTTGTCCATGTTGGTAAATCATTGCGTCACACGCGCGCGTATCTGCTGCATGCCTTAAATTTTCGTTACTTTCGGCTCCAAAGCTGGCAGAACGTAGTGTCTGTAACTTTACAAAAAATATTTACAATTATTTCATCGTTCAACGGCATTTCTTGTGATACAAACTTTTAATTCTTTGAAGACCTTAGTCTATGAAGAACGTAAAAGCCAAGTCCAATTATTAAAATTTTCCTGTATAAATCATCATGGTCTTGTGGTCTTCTGGTTATCAGTGTATTGAGCAGGTTTGCAGTTTGTGTGAAGTGGGCGTGGCTTACAGTGGGATTACGCCACATGAAAAGGGTATCTCTTTACGGACGTCAGAAAATACGTATGGCACAAAGTAACTCATTACGAAGTATTTTTGAACTAAATGCAATTTATTTTATTAACTTGAAACTTTTATAATTATTTAAAACAGTTAGAGTGAGCATGATGTGTACACGAGACTATAATTACAACTTGTATAAAATATGTGTCGACTTGTCCCACGCCAGGCTGAATTGTCAGTCCCCTAAAGAAAATATCAATGTTCAGTATATACATTTTGAGATTAACATTATTTAATTCTTTGGCAGAAAAGAATCAGCAAGAAACCCCGAAGTCTAACCAGTTTCTGAGAAAAGCCTGCTCGAAAGCCAGTCTGTTTTTGGCTCAGGTTGGCTGTGGCATGATTATTTACAACGGCTGCCACACCCCTTGAAAAATGTCACAGGATTGTGTATTGGAAGAGTTGCGACATGGCGGGGCCAGTTTTCTTTGGTCACGTGGTTTCTTGGCGCCATTTTCGCTCCAAATATACTACAACCCAATGTGCAGTCTATAGTCTGGCACCCTAGAAGCTAGTAATACGGCAAGAAGAGCAAATGAATTCAGTCATGCCCACGAGACACTCGATTACGAGGCATGTTTAAGTTTCCGAAATAGCAAGGCTCAAAAATTGATGACATAATTTTTGAAAATTTAAATAGAATTGCGTACACGTGGTGGAGGAAAAAGGGCAACCAAAGTATGGAGTTGATAAACGTTTTACTCCTACTGAGTTTGTCTAAATAATCCGCAATATTTCAAATTCATGTTTATAATTTTTACAAACTGTGTTTATCCGTCATTTTGTTTTTGCTTTGCATTGATGGCTCCCCGTAGTTTCTCCATTTTGGCTGGCAAAAACTCGGGCTGTGACGTTGCAAAAGAAAGGTCCATAGTATTACCAGAGCTCATGAATGTAGATAAAAGGACTGGGACAATGTTGAAAATAGACAAAAATCGTTCGTTTCAGTGTACTATACTGTTGGCAAGTGTGACGTAATTCTACTGTAAGTCACGCCCACTTCACACAAACTGGCTCCATCGATTGCCAGAAGCCGCATAGGAAATGAATTGAACCTTTTGTCTTTGATGATCAACGTACGAACTACGTATTTTATGGACCTGCCTTTCACTTGTGTCTTGCAAAGACTCAATATCTTATCAGAAATGACTTTTTTTTTTTTGCATAAACGGAGGAATGGGTGTTTTTCGGTCAAATAACACAGTAACGTATAATATGTCAGCTTTGAAACCGGAAGCAGCAGAAACTTTGGGCGTGCAACAGGTGCGCATGCGTGTGACGTAATGATGTTGGTAAAGACATAGGTTGCATCACACGTGTGCTATCTGCTGCATTTCCTGAAGTTGCTACTAACTCCGGCTCCAAAGGTGACAAACGTCTGCGTGTAATTTTACCCCCACAATCAACCATGTCATCGTTCAAGAGCATTCCACGTGACAGAAACTCTAAATTCCGAGAAGACCTTTTTAGTCTTTGAAGAACATACTGAAAAAAACAAGTCCAAGTGTTAAACTTTTCTTGCGCATCAAAGACAAACTAGCTCAGTGTAATTCTTACGGGCTTCTGATAATCTGCGGAGCAAATTTGTGTGAGGTGGGCGTGGCCTACAGTGGGTTTACGTCACACTTACGAACAGAATGGACCTGCAACATCACGTTCACAAAAGAACTAACTCGCGAGACTTCAGAGTAGCTCTAGTCCGGACTTCCTGCAGGCAGGCAGAATTGGAGATTTCGTTGATTTGTTTTCAACTTTGTATATAATATGAAGAAATGCGACACATCTCAAAACCTGTGCAGCTGTTATTTTGTATAACTCTTGATTTTATCTGACAATCATGATCTAACATGTAACATTTCCCATGACCTATGTAGTATCTTGCCTGCCAAGAAATGCCATGGAGGGTCACTGTTTTTCTTTTGTGTTGTAAACAAGGTTGCTGGTCTACAGCTACATTACTGTAGTCTCGCGAGTTAGTTATTTCAAGGAGGTTTAGGGAACCAAGAAAACAAAGTCACGAGGTTGAACGTATCCAACAGTTTGAACCATTGTGAACTGGGCCTACAAAATATCAGTAGAAGTGCGTTGCTTTGTTGGCCAAATCCACACCATTGCTAACTTATTGTTGTAGTTCATGTTGAGTTACGGTTCACATAATGTAATCTCATTCTGAGACGTAGTACGTCTCACTGTAACTTGATTCTTCGATTTCGATGCTGCTGCCGGCGCCGCCGCTGCTGCTTCTGCTACTACTGCTGCTGCTGCTGCTGCTGCTGCTGCTACCATTAAACTCGCTACTACTAGAGTGAACGGCAACTGATTCCTCGGTCATTGAAAGGTCTGTCTCGGCGGATCCATAGTCGCCCTCCTCATCATCTCCCGAGATCACATCTGTGACGTCATCAATAGCTATGTGGTCAGGGATCGCGGGTTCTGTTGGCGGCCACAGCCCGCCATCGTCGATCTTGATGCGGATCGTTGACTCGGGCAGCTTCGGCAACGGCACTTCGTTACTGAGCAGAGGTTCACGGTCGCGGTTGAGGCTCGCATGGGGGTCTGAGGTTTCCACTCCATTTCTATGTGTGAGTACGATGGTGATCGCACCCAAAGTACCAGCGACCAAGATGAGTGTCGTCAGCACGACAGAAAATGCGCAAATCCTTACTCTTTGAGTACGCCAATACGGATCGTTCACTGCGTCAGCCTATAAAATAAAATGACAGAAACATTTGAAATACAAATGTCCATAAAAAAATGTTATATCACTAAAATAACGGGGTAATACTGACTGTATAAAAAGTCTTAATGAATCTCTTTATTTTTTGTGCTTTTAGCATTTTTGAATGTATTGTCGTTTTTATATAACATGTTTTTATATAAAGTGCCTTGAGATTATTTAATGATGTAATGCGCTATGTAAGAAATTAATATTATTAATATTATTATAAAAACAGCGAAATGTAGTTAGAAATATTCACAAGAGAATGGGTACATATTGACCACAGAGAGTTGAATAACATTCCGATATGGTTGTCGAGATGAAAATTGTTAAAAGTGGTATAATCATTTTCAAACGAACGATGTTCTATCATTGTTAAAACTTATTCTCAGCTTTGCTATTTGCACCATAGTCTCGAGGTATCACAAATAATAATCGGTCACTCTTCTTATGAAAAAAGGCGTTTATCAAGTGCGCTTTGAAAACAAATTTTGAGGCGTTCATGAGAAGAATGACTCTCAACAGGTGCATGGTAACTCTGGGTATAGGGTGACACGCGATAGTACGGTAATATAAAAAACAAAGTTTGCAACGGCACCTGGGAAACAGAGTCGAACAATCAAACAGCACATCGTACATTAATTTGTGATAGAACTGCACGAATTCAACCCACCTGTGAATCTGCATGATTGTCGACCATGTACACTACAGTCGATTCTTTCTGGGCGTTGACCGGCGGCTTCTCGGCCGATGTGACTGCCGCTGTCACGGTGCCTTTGGGAAACATCTTCAGTTTTGGGAATCAGTTGGTACCAGAAAAAAACTCAGATGTCCCTTGTAAACTGCAGACTGCAAACACTACAGACTGACCAGATGAAATGCGGTTGTTATCTCATACTGGAGTTTATATCTGTAAACAGCCGCCCACGCTTTCCTGTTGGAAATGCATTGTTTTGCAACTGCATCGATTACAATGATCTGGTAGTCGTTAAACTAATCGTTTTCAAACAGTTTGGAACAAGTGCGCTTAAGCGTTGTTGTGTCATTGTTTCATTGTAGGCTTGAACTCAAGTCTAATGGTCCAGTGGAAGTTTGGTGGGCGCATGTCCAGTATAACGCAAGTTCCAGCTATGCAAGGTCAGTGGGTGGTGGTATCTGTGTCATAGTTTGTTATTACCAATCGATTTCCGAATAGGTCACAAATTTCTGTTGGGACGTTGTCGCAGGAATTTTCCAGAGAAGTGAGCTAATCCCAGTTTTTCTTCAATCGATTTTTTAAGGTAGTCTCCAATGTTACTTGCTGTCTTTATAAATCATTATATATATACTTTTTTCTCATGTCAGTTGTATATAAATAACCTTTTGTAGCCTTTCTCTTTTCTGTTCTAAGTGTTCTGTAGTTTATTCATGCCTCATCCTTAATGCCACGGTCTTACCCTATTGTTGTGTAAAAACACAAATTAATTTACAGGAGTTGTCTTTGAAGGTTCTACCAGTAGAAAAGGTCCAACCCAAAACTTCGAAAGTTTGTGTGACACCGTATGGCGTACATTCTTACAATAAATCCAAAGTTGACAATTTCTCTACTGATAAAAGAGATAGGCCTATCTGTATCAATAATAGAGTTCTTTGTTTCGGGCTTACAAAGTTGACATTTAATTCTTGTAATAGATATATATATATATTAATAATAGAGATATCTTTATTAATAATAGAGATATTTCTATATAGAGATTTCTCTATATAGAGATTTCTCTATATCAATAAAAACTGTATCAATAAAAATATGAATAGAGATATCTCTATACAAGAATTTGGGCCAGACGACCGCGATCATACACTTTTCAACACAAGAATTTCAAAGTTTTGAAGCTGAATCATCCCGAAAGAAATTGCTTTCCAAAACTGTGTTATTCCTTTGCCTATTTTACATTTCGCAAGGCTAGGTATAAATGCTCACTTTTCCAACGTTCTTTACCACCCCCCCCCCTTTTTTTTTTTTACAGTGATTTAGGACTACATTACAAACAAAATAAAAGGCGGGTTGCTACATAGTCGTCCGACGCCGGTATTGCGCACAACTCAAAATAAACCTCCTTTGTGGTAGAATACTGGTGTTTTATGAAACAGTAGTGTGATTAATATCAATGTCACAACATACAACTTTAATAAAACGCCCCAGTAACTGTGTTATTATTACCAAAAGCCGACTTTTGGTGTGACTCTGTCGGTCACGGCATGTATTTGCACGTAATTTGCCATCAGCTCAGATGACGTACTACCCACAATAGGTCACGTGATGACACGTAAACATTGGTCGTGCATTCGGTCGATTACTGTATTTTTAATTCTGTTTGTTTTTAATAAACCCAATACTGAAACATAATAACAATAATAAAGGTATTTTTGAAGACAGTGCGTTCACCACAATTATTATCCAGAGGTAATTTTTCATATGAGTTACAACGTCGAGACGAACTTATGTTTAGACACCTCAAACCACCTGCTTTTTTTCAAATTGCGGCAACTGATACGGTGTGTGCATCAAATTCCCTAAAGACTGATGGAGACATTTTTTTTTACAAAACGTAAAAAAATAAAAATAATAAAAAACAATAATTAATATACGTTTGCGTTTTGAAAAATGGAATGGTAATTAACTCGTATGATTATATCGCGAACTGTCGCCATCTTTGTGAAATTACCTGTGCATAATAGCGAAAAGGAATACATTTTTCTCGATACCAAAACGGGGCCAGCCTTTCTTGTGCTCATCCTCGCTTTGGTTATACAAATTAATATTTATTTATTTATATTAATAATCCGTCTGGTTCATGATAAAGGTTTGTTTACAGCGTCGTGTGACAAACAAAAAAGGCCCTATCGTGGGAAGTATCCGTGGACAATGAAACTCCCATCGACACCCCATCCACCCACCCATCGTCCACATTTAAAACGGCCACCCGTCCACCTTAGAAAAAAGGCTTTTGATTTAACACTGACAACTATTGGAGGTAGAAACTATGTTGCAAACAATGGACGACGAAAGTACGAATGCGTATAGACGAATTGCATCATCCATTGGAGTACGTACAAGACCGTACCATGCAGCTGTAAAGCCACTACATTATCAATTGACCTCGCCAAGATCCCACAGATTCTTAATGATCAAGTCAACTGAGGTCGCAGCTACTGATTTATAACCCGTCAGATAGTCTACCGGAGCTGCGTTCGTACCTGGCGGTACTCGATGGGTGCATCGAACTCACATGGAGTGAAAATCATGCGTCAAGCCTCACGATTAACTTTTTTTACAAGTCAAAGATTTGAAGGTCATTGGGTTTGCGGATAGTGGTTGGAAAATGGTCCACTATTGTGGGCTGTAGACTTTCAACCTGGAGCATTTTGGGTACACTAGCCCTATTATAAAAGACCTCGTTTTGCTGAAAGTATGTGCCTTTTTTCCCCCAAGATGGAGTCTTCCCAGTTTACAAATGCAGGCGTGTTTTCATTTTGGATGAGCACAGCTTAAATATTCGATGGTTACCTTACAACGAAATGACAAAACTTGAAAATTAAGTTTAGTTTTCAGCAAATAAATTAAATTTGGTTTCAAGAGGCTGTGAGACTTTTAAATATTTGGTGAGTATTTTGTCTTAAGCATTTAACATTGGTACACGTAGCCAGTTAATGGTGCGCCCCGATTAATAGTACAATAACAATAGTGGGTTCTTAGCGCTCATTTCGTCACTCAATGACGTTCATGACGCTCCAACATTATCGCCCAAGGTGACTGGGTCATTTATTTAATTCCTTCATCATGTCAGCTCCCTGGGGAGTATACAGCCTGCGCTGCCAAGTATGCAGCGCACCAAGCTAAATCAACCACATGAACCATCTCTGCCCTCACAGGTACCCGTTTACTCCTGGGTGAAGAGAAGCAATTATAGTTAGGTGTCTTGCATAAGGAAACAAGTCTCATGGACTGGGATTCGAACCCACACCCCGATGACTTAACCACCAGAACTTAAGTGCAATGCGCTAAACCGCTCGACCACGGCACCCGATTACTGTCACTATTTCCGATGAATTCATTCAGAGATCAGACCGTAGAATTACACCAGATCGCCGCAATTACTTCACTGCAATTTGAAACTACGGACGTCGTTATTTGTCAAATTTTCGCGGAGATGCAATAGCCGGTAGTTAAAAAAAAGATAACCATTCAATTTAGCAATCCACTCATTCAAACAGCATTCGATTTCTCAGCACCTTTTCGCATGAATCTCTATTCTGCTAAATTATTGATGCGCTGATTTCTCAAGGCCAAAAAGAACGGCATTGCAAGTTTAATGGGAGACTTTTGAGACGTTAGCGGGCGCCCCAGTAACCGGTCCTTTTCTATTATGAGAGCACTAGAGAGGTTTCACATGACGTCACCCGAGACCTTTTTCTAATGCTGTGTGCACAAACATACGCTGGAAATCATCCAGCAGACGACACACCACCATTGAGCTTGTACATGGCAGTACCCAACATGGATGCAAACCAAACTTTTCCTGGGGTCATGCAACTTCTCTATAGAAAAGGACCGGTTACTGTGGTGCCCCGCTAACGTATCAAAAGTATCCCATTGGAATATACTGTCGTTTAAATGTACATGCCTCAAAGTGAAACCGGATGATGGTTTCAACTGAATAGGCAAAATAAGTTCAATACGAATGCATGGAAGGGTAATAGGCTGCTTTTGTTTTTTTGCCGAAAATGACTTGGAAAACCATTAATTCATGATGTAAATTCCATTAAATTACTTTGTCAAAATAAAGGAAAACAAAACAGATTAATACGATCAGATATTATTATTTTAAAGGATGTACCATTAGCAACGACCCATTCGAGTAGCCATTCCTAGAAAGGAACCAGAGAAGCTGCAAATCCGCTCGTTATTGCTCAAGTTACACAATCTCAGGTTTCAATGTTATCCCACCTAGTGGTTTATGGGCCTGGGAGTGTGGTATCGGGTGGTGAATGTATCTACACTGTACACAGTCAGCCCTCCTACTGTCTGACCATTCAATATCAACCACTGTGGTTTCAAAAGATATATTGTTATGCACTGTGTGCCAGCCTGCATTAGTATTATCTACACTACGGTAGTACACAGTCAACCCTCCTACTGTCTGACCATTCAATATCAACCACTGTGGTTTCAAAAGATATATTGTTATGCACTGTGTGCCAGCCTGCATTGGTATTATCTACACTACGGTAGTACACAGTCAACCCTCCTACTGTCTGACCATTCAATATCAACCACTGTGGTTTCAAAAGATATATTGTTATGCACTGACTGCCAGCCTGCATTGGTATTATCTACACAACGGTAGTACACAGTCAACCCTCCTACTGTCTGACCATTCAATTCTAGCCACATGGGTTTAAATCATGTGATGGATGCATCTCCAGTAACACAGTTTTCGCAACTGTCATGGAATGGTTGCATGGTGTGCTGAAACATTTGTTTGTTTGTTGTTGTTGTTGTTGTTGTTGCTGTTGTCAATTTGTTCAAAAAAATATAATAATTTATTTAAAAAATGAAAAAAGACCAAAAAATGAATTGTAGGCTGATGCACATTTCCCCCATAAATTATCAGTGCCCCCCAGGTGCCCCCGTGAACTAATATCAGATAAATGTAATTCATTAACAAACATGGATCCTGCCCCCCCCCCCCCCCCATCAAAATGAAAGACGATGCCCCCCCCCAACGCCCAATGAAAAAAAATCCTGGCTACGCCGCTGTGTGCATGTACTTGTAATATTGATAGTACCATCTGTATGTAGCAAAGTGTCCATTATCAATAAATAAGGGGATAAAACGTATAATTAACAAAATTAAACACATACTTTTGGGGGGATTTTGCCCTGACAGAAAACAAAACACTTTTATACATGAATACATTTACACAGGCACACGTCAGACATCGATACTTGAGTGTTTAGTTTATGACTTGTTTTTTTAGAAAGTACAAATAACTGTGGCTCTTATGAACAATAATATGAGGAGGCGTTTCCGTTAACCGGAGATAAGTTTGTAAGACTGTACTTCCTCCACAACGGTTGTTTCATCTGACGCTTTTCCTGTATCCAGACTGTTATACCACATATCCTGCTACCATATACGAGGAAACAATACCAGGAACGTTGACATTATGGGTACACGGTCATCTTGTTCTGTCCTGTTAAAAAAAAAAAAAAACACTCCAAGTCAGTGAGTCCCGCGATTCGTGTAATTGCGCACTGCTACACTCTTGTAACAACCCAGTCAAACAACGGTTTTAGTCATACCATGGAGGTAGAAACCATGGTCATACCAACTAGAATTTGACTGCAATTTTACTTATTTAAATAATCCCGACTAGATCAAAAACTAGTCAAACTGACTGATTTTCAGTTGCAGCCAGCTCACCCTTATTTGTTAGTCTGTTAGTCAAACCTGACAGGCTTCTATAGTCAAATCTGACTATATGCCTAATATTTTTTTATTTAGAGTACATGATTTTTAAGTACATGTTATCTTTCAGCGCGACTTCCAAGCACGTTGTCTTATTGATGTGCATCAGAACAAGTGTCAAATTAATTTTTGGATGTCCCCTATAGCCGACACCAGCACACCCCTGCGGAACACCTACCCACCACCACCTCCCCCCATACGCCACCTACATTGCATTTAAGACACTTCAAACCACCTGCCTATTTCAACTGCGCCAACCGAAAAAGCCCAACACGGGGGGTGCATCAAATCATTGGACACTGACGAAGGAGACAGTTCTTTTTTTACAGAATTTGTGTATTGAAAACTAAAGAAAAACAACAACAAACAAACAAACACACAAAACAACATCAACAACAATGAATGTGTGTGCGTTTTGAAAAATGGAATGGTAATTAACTCGTATCAATACCGACAATCTGTCGCCATCTTTGTCAGTGTGTGCAATAGTGATAAAGAGTACATGTACATGCTCACTAATACCAATAACTCACGGAGGGTGCAATCTATGGTACAATGTAACAGCACTGAGGCTGTTATGTGTGGTTTTTTTTTTTTTTCATTTTTTTTTTTATTTTTTTTATTTTTTTGAGAGAGGGAGGGGGGGGGGGGGGCGGGAGGAGACACACACAAATTGCTTCTTTCTTGTTATACAGACCTAGATAGTTCCCACTTGACGTTAAACAGCATAAATTCGGCCATTTTTACGGGCAAATATAGTTTTAACTCCCGGACGCGAAGCGCAAAAACAGTGGTGGTTTTATTATCACGCGGATAGCACTTTATAACTGAATGGCAAATATTAATATTTTTGTGATAAGATTAGAAGTGTTTCTGTATAATGCACGGCAACACTGCGTGCGTATACCTTAACTTACAAACATGTTAATTCTCCTATGCTTTATGCCCACAGTGAAGTTCAGCCCATACTACATTTTTGTGTCGCGATAGATAATATTACCCCGTTGAACCATGGTTGAAAAATAATAACAAACTCGTCTTATTCCCTGTCCACATGCCAAGCGGCTGAAGCAATACCGTGACCCCACGTACAGACTAATATACCCACTTGGACTGAGCATAGAGCAAGGACCAGATGGACTAAGAGAACCTTTGAGTTCAGTGCTGACCAAATCGAAGATTGGAAACCAACGAGTGTACCTCCCCAAGGTAAATGTAATATAATGCCAAGCCCGGTCCACCTGACACCAACCACGTGCCACCTGTTAATCCAGGTACCAGGTAGTACACCAAGACCCTAACCAAGGTCACGATGATTGATTTGGTGTGCACGGTTTACAAAAAGAGTGATATTGTAACATGTACAGGTATATTCCTGGCAGGCGAGATACTGAGCCCGTCATGCTACATTTTGTGTCATAATTTCCACATCACCTCCAGAGTTATAACAATTAGCAGCTAAATAAGTTTTGAGATGCGCCCCTATCTTCATAACAAAAAGGTGATGCGATCTCCATAAAATATGTTTTTTTTTTCTTCCATTGAGCTGTGTACAAATCGTGCATGCAGGAAGTCCAGGCTCTGTGGCTCTTTTGTGAACGTGTGATGTGATGCCGCACGTAATATCATGGAGGTAGAAATAGATGGTAATGATCTACGTGCAATGCCATAGACCTATAATTATACACTCTAAAAAACAAAGTGTTAAATCAACACTTAAATAGTTCAGTCACGACAGCTCTTTAAAAGAGTTAAAAAGTAACTCAATATTGAAGAGTTGAATTTACACTAGAGTTAAATCTCAGCGTCTAAAACTAAACAATCACGGACATATTGTTGGGACAGTGCTTAAATTTGACTTTAAAAAAGTGTTGTCACTCACTGACCGGACCCTTTAAAGCCCAAGCTCAAAACTGGTGAGAAGAAAAACAAATATGTTCACAGATTTACATATACCTTACATTTCAGCCTGAAGTGTTATCGTTTTTAAATGATAGATGAAATAAGATTCAACATTAGTTTTCGTCTCAGTGAGACGAAAGCTATATGCCGATAGGAATGCTTACACAAATGCTGAATGCATTTTTACTGCTTCTCACAAATGAAACAAAGAAATGAGCTGACGATTTCACAGTGTTTTTTTTTTTTACCAGTAGGCCTATCTTGATTTGTGCAAAGCATTGAAGCATTTACAGGCACTTTAATTACCAATGTTGAGCTGGGCTAATTTTAACCCTATATCAGGACCAGGGTGCAATGTGCCCCCTACCAAAGTTTTGCCCATAACTTTTTAACGCTTAGTCCAATCATCACAAAAAAAATATACTGTGGGTTAGCTGTTGCCATGGCAACCATTTGTTTGACCTTGGGTCACACGATTTTAATGTTTTTGTGATTTCTTTTGAATTTTGAACATAATTTGTACTTGTTTTTGATTTTTCTTTGTTGCCAGGAAAAAGATAATGACTCACGTGATAGTTTGAAATGCTTTTGAAAATTCGAATTGGCCGCCATTTTGGGCGGCCATCTTGGATTTTGTGTTTCATGCCTGTAATTTGGGGGCCAATTTATGCCACTTTTGTATCAATATTATATTATTTTCAACATGCTAATTCCTTATAAATAAGACCTAAAAAAAAAAAAAAAAAAAAAAAATTGTCAACCAGCCTTATTACTGTTCCCTTGGCCCTGGGCGGCATTTTGATTTTTAAGTGGAAAAAAGAAAAAGGAAAAAAAAAAATAATAATAATAAAATAAAAAATACGATAACGTCCCCAACATTGGCTTCAATTATTAAATTACGTATGTAAGTTTCAAAACATTTGGACAAAGAACACATAAAAAATACTTGGGAAAACACGATTTTTTATCAAAAATGGGGGGAAAATGTCAAAACCACCCTCTAGTGACGATTGTTTGATTTTGTTTTACGTCATCATGTAGTACTTGGTGAAGTGAACATTGTGGCAAGTTTTATCAAAATCTGTCAAACACTTTGGAAAACACGGAGGGGGTGGGGGTGGGGGCACCCTGTCTCCCCCCCTCCCGTGTCCGAGTCCCGGTACACATCGCAAGCCCGGTCCTGATAGGGTTAACACTTTCTTTTTGTAGAGTGTACGTGGAAAGCATACAGTAAAACTATACCCGGGAGCAGGAGGAACCATCCGTGTTGAGTCAGTTCAAGACTTTCACAGTCGGGAAAAAAAACAGAAACAAAAAACTAGCTTCCCTTCAGTTTCCAGTGAACAAACTTCACGGGTGCTGTTTTTGGTATGATACGTCCGTTCTAATTACAGGCACTGTACGGGATTGGTAAGGATAAAAAAAAAATGTTCAGTTTCAGTCTGAAAGCTTTACTGATATTGAAGTTCATACTAAAACCATTTTTTCTGGGAAATATTTTCCTCTGAAACGCTGTTATATTCCAGAAAACTGCAAAGATCTTAAAACCTTAAAAAAAAACATACACACACTAAACAGAAAAAAAAAGAAAAAAAAAAAAAAGAAAAAGAAGAGAAAAAAAAAGAAGAAAACCGACAACAAATATTAACTGTCGCACTTTTAAACATTTTTTTAACCATGGGATCAACTGATTTTATTCAACTTCTTTAAGTATCTTGATAAAATCCTCGTAAAAAAACAAAGAAAAAAGAATAATCAATATTCTACTTGATTACAAATTAAAACTCGTGCCTGGAATTTCATCTTTGAGAGGGCAACGCCATGTTTGTTGTTTTTTTTTCAAAGGGTATACATGTACTTCCATTAAAAAGTCTTGAAGTCTACGGAAACCAAGACCAACACCAGGGCAACAGAGACCATGACCTCCGTGCAATTCCAGGCCTAAAACTTCATAATTGATTTAAATTTTTACACAATATTCTAAATGCTGGGGGATGTTCAATTACAGCTTAGTTTGAATTCCAAAAGAGAAATGATGTACGTACAATGTGAAATTAATCAAACATAATTACAATCAACAATATAGACCACGTAGTTTGACGTCACGTTTACAAAAGCGTCATAGATTTGTACACAGCTCGACGGGGAAATAAAATATATACAGTGTACAGTATATATATATATGTATTACATACATGTATATATCCCATACTCCCGCTTTTTTGATAAATCTATCTGTTTTTATGTTTGTGCTTATGTTTACCTCTGATGAAGGTCCAGTTTTTGATCGAAAGCTAAGGCCATCAACCCTACTAATTGTATATATAAAATTATATATTTTTTCCCCAATGAGATTGCACGTGCGGTTTTTATCAACTTTTCATAAAAAGAAATGTGGCACATCTCAAATCTTGTACAGATGTTATTTTTCATGTGGAAATTATGATACAACACGTAAAATCCCCAAACGACTAGAGTAGTGTCTCGACGCCATGCCAAGAAATGCCCTTAAATGTACTGGGTCACTCTTTTTGCAAACAAAGATGACATCGTCTTTTGTTCATGTAGCCTACTGTTTAAAATACACGTACACATATGTAATGCATACGTTGCAAAGATACCTTTTTTTCCAGTCAGATTGAGGGGGGAAAGAAGAAGAAAAAAAAAAAAAAACGTTGGAGAAATAGGGAAATAAACCGCACTTAACTAAAAAATACTCATGTTGCATGCGTTGCACACCTACACATAAAAATGCCAATGACAGCCATTTCGAACGTCAACTTTGAAAGCAGAAGTCCTTTCTATTGTTGACAAACAGACAACGATGGTAGGCATGGACGGCCAAATGTAGCAAAACATTCAAGTCTTTTTGACAGACGTTGTGACCAAATTCAACATTTTTGAAAACTTTCTATTTAAAGAAAATGTATTCCACTGTTGGTTGGTTTGTTTCCAACAAATTCTAAACCATGGTTGAATATTTGTATAACATTTTTTTTTGCTAACTGTGATTATCTTGTGTTTGGTTTTACATTGATGGCTCCCCGTAGTTTCTCCATCTTGGGTTGGCAAAGACTCGGGCTGTGACGTTGCAAAAGGTCGGTCTATTAACTGGACCAATGAAAAGGAACACTGGGATATCGTCCAAGTTGTAAATCCACCAAAGACTTGGCTCATGAAGTTAAGTTTCCCGATCCCATCACATCTAAACCCAAGTTTTACAAAGTAGTTTTCCTGCTTGGCAAGTTGCCCAAACCACTGTACTTTGCACTCAGCTGGAGATGTTCAATTCAATTTAATTCAAGCTCACATGTATTTCTATACCACGAAAATTACAGGAGGAAGTAAATGGAAAAATCAACAAGATGTAACAAGCGAAATCATTGTTGGTACTGAGGCATATTCTAGAAGTACACACGGACAGTTGGATCAAGACATACCCTAGGCATGAAAACTTACAGATCTGCTGGAAATATGCACTTAGTACAACGGATGCGACTGGATAAATGTGGAAATTCCCAAAAAATAACAATAATACTAAATGAAAAAAAAAAAAAATAAAAAAAAAAAAAAAATGGTTCACAGGTCTGGGTCCCACTTTTTCTAGACCCGGAGCCTCTCAGGTTACAATTGTATCAACAGAAATACAAAACTACCGGTCTGGACACAGTGTGGATTATTTCTTTCTCTCTTTGGCGACTGCTTTACTTCTTTCCAGACAATTTGAAGGCTCAAGGAAGTTTTGAGCAAATCCTGAAATCAGGAAAAATCCTGAGAAATCACGTGCCGTAGTATTATGGTGAACATTTCTAATGTAGGATTTTTTTTTTTTTTAATTCAGAATGATTGTAGGTAAACTTCTGCTATGATCTAGTCCATCGAACTTTTAAGTTCCGCAGTTTACAGAAGTGGGTTCGAATCCTGGCCTGGCCAGTCGAGACACTAAGTGTCCTTGAGCAAGATACCATAATTGCTTTGTCCTTCGGACGGGGGCTAAGCCACAGGTCCCGTGTACTAGGTTTGGTAGTGCACGTTAAAGAACCCAGAACACTTATCGTGGAAGAGTAGGGGTTTACCCCGGTGTTTCTGGTGCAATGCAAGCACCCTTGTCTGCAGGCTTCCCCAGGCTTCCGAGTTACAGTGATTGAGTTCGCTTTTTAGGCATCCTTGGTTTCATTCAGTTTCCAGAATTTGGTAATAATAAGAATATTAATAATAACAATGGGGTTCATCTAATGTCTGTACGGAGGCATCTTCTAGAAACCTAGGCAAATGCCTTAGACGGACTGATATCATACAAAAGAAACTCAAGAACAACAAGAACACACGGACAGTTGGATTAAGACAGAACTTAAGCATCAAAACTTACAGAAAATAATAATTAAAATAATAATTTGGGAGGTTAATCATCCTTACTGGCAGCTGAGAAGCTGAATTGCGAAGGACGCGGCTACACGTGTTCGAGCTGCCTGCATTCAAGGGTGAGTTCGGCACCCAGCCACATCAACCCATATATGACCACGGAGCACAGCCTGCGATCGAAAGTGTTTGGTTTTTCCGAGATAGGAAAAACCGGATGGCCTGGAGGAAAAACGCACAACTCTACTCACATATGGCCCTAGCCGGGACTCGAGCCGGGAACACATTGGTGAGAGGCAAGAGCTTCACGCACACGCCACCCACGCATGATAATCTGGAAAAATCCAGATAATCTGGAAATGTGGACTAAGTATTATAATGAAAATACATGCTGGAGGAAGTTACTTAATTCAGAATGATTTTAGGTCGATGTTACTTGTACAACGGGCGACAACTAATCGTCGTCTTCATCATCTTCTTCTTCGAAGTTCTTCATAAGGGGCATTGGTGCAGGAGGAGGAGGAGGTGGAACGGGTAAGGGTAGCCCACCGGGCATCATGTTTGGTGGTGGTACAGGAAAACCTGGGGGCATTGGAGGAGGCTTCATACCAAACATAGGAGGCGGAGGCATATTGGGAGGAGGTACTGGAGGGGGAGGGATGGATGTACCTCCCGCAGTTGAAAACACAGGAGGAGGTGGGGGAGGTATTGGCATTATTGGGGGTCGCTCCATACCCGGGGGAAGGTCCTGACTGGGTGGACCAGGGGGGCCAGGTGGGGGACCCATTGCTGGTGGGGGACCCATCGCTGGTGGGGGACCCATTGCAGGTGGGGGTACGGGGGGTTTAGGGGGTGGTGCCATCAGGCTTGGTGGTGCTGAACCTGGCACACCAGGAGGCTCAGGGGGTCCTCTCAATTGAGGTGGAGGCCCACTCATTAGTAGTCGCGGTGGAGGGCCACCTCTTGGACCGAGGTAACCATCAGGAGGTCCAGGGGGACCAGTCGGTCCGGGCGGTCCTGGAAATCTTGGAGGGGGGCCACGGAAACCTTCTGGGGGCGGAGGGCCACCTCTTAGGGGTGGAGGAGGGCCACGTGTGTCAGGGCGTGGTCCTTGTTGACGATCATCTGCTGGTGGGGGCCCTCTTATACGAGGTCCGGGGCTGTCGTTTGAAGTTTGCATGGGCTTTGGTTCCATCTTGAAGTGGAACTGCAAGAAAAACTAATCAGAAAGAGAACGAAAACAAACAAGGTTAAAACGTGTTCAGAGAACGTGTCACTGATTAAATGCTGTAACCAGTTCAAAAATTTACAATCAGCACAAACAAAAGTTAAGTCGGCCAAATAATTTCTTAACGCTAGCAGTGTCTCAGGCTTTTTAAAATGGCAACACATTCAGACTGGGTGTTGACATGGCCCTATTTACAATGTATTTCGTCATGTGCCCAGAAAAGTGACGTTACACAAGTTTTAACAGGGAGCACTTAAATTGCAAAATCTTGTTTCAAGAAAACTGAGTGTGAAAGTTTGATTTTTATTATATATATATATATATATATTTGCAATTCATAAGTCATTATAGGAAGTTTAAAATCTGCATGGAAATGGGAAAACATGTCTTTAGGGGCTATTCCAGAAACAGAAAATGTAATGCCATATTTTTTTGTCAGGAACCATTCATTGCTTATGACCTGGTGCTGGGACTAAAAAGGACTTTGTGTGCCTGAAAAACAGGCATAGTGCCTTTTTTTTTCTTCCGGGTACACAGTGGCTACATCGCACCAAGTGACCTTAAAATTTGTAACAAATGTAGGCTGTCAACAAAATAAAGTTGTGGGAAGTCGGCTTTGAACTTTTTTGAGTGCACCCATTGTTTCTAGCATTTATATTTGATTTGTCTATAAATATACACATTGTAAGAATTTACAGTTTCAAACACAATGGCATTATGCATGATTTTATACAGGTCAGTACACTACTAGGGTTACGCACTGTTATTATAAACACTTCCTTTTAAAATGCCTATTCACACTATCTCCTTCTGTGAACCCGGATCTAGATCTAGTGCATGTTTATTTCAATAGAGGGCACTCTTTAAACTTTAAATTAAAAAGCCTTTGTTTTGGATGAAACTGATCTGGGCCCAACTTTTATGAAAGCTGGTCAGCATAAAAACTTGCTTCATTATGAATTACTTTTGAAGCTCACCTGCTTTGTTTCCTTATTCCAAGATGTCCAGAACTTGCTGTCCGCTTTGTCCACTTCACGGCTCGGCACCTGCAAACAACGGGTATTATTATTATTATTATATATTTCTGGTAATGAAACCAAGGATGCCTCATAAGTGAACTTAATCACTGTAGCTCTCATGCCTAAGGAAACCTGTAGATAAGAGTGCTTGCCATGTGAACCAGAAACACCCGGGGTAAACCCCTACTCTTCCACGATAAGTGTTCTGGGTTCTTTTACGTGCACTACCTATCCTAGTACACGGGACCTATGGCTTAATGTCCCATCCAAAGCAATTATGGTGAAGTATCTTGCTCAAGGACACAAGTGCCGCGACCGGGATTCGAACCCACACTCTGCTGCCAACAACACCAGAACTTGAGTCCGGTGATCTTAACCGCTCGGCCAAAATATGTGCCCCGTGTGAGGCATATAAAAGTCAAAGCCCCAGCTCAACATTGGTAAAGTGTGTACATGTAAGTTCTTCCATTCATGACACAAATCAAGATCTATGTTAAGAATGCAACCAAACTGTGAAAATTTGAAGAAACAGTAAAGATGCATTCAGTATTTTTGTACACATTCTTAGGCACAGTTTTTGGTCTTGCACGAGACGAAAATTAATTTTCAATCTTATTTCATTTACAAGTAGTATTCAAAAATGATAAAAACATTAGCACTTCCAGGCATAAACATGTCGAGGAAAGTTTTCTACCGTCTTTATCTTTATACCATGGTATAAAGAATAAAGACGGTAGAAAAGTTTCCTTGAAATACATTGGTAAGAAAGAAAAACATAAATGTTCACATAATATATGTACACTTCCAGGCATAAATATTTCAAGGAAACTTATAACCATAACACACTCTGAAAATTCTAATAAAAAAACAACAACTTCTAAACATCGTGGATGACTCCATGTTAACAGCCTTGTGACACATATGCGCTACGTACTGTCTGTACTCCACGCGCGCGTGATAATGAATTCATCTTTAAGTAAACTTGACGCACAGCTTAAAATAGCACAATACGCGGACTAACCATCGAATGGGAAATACTATTCCCAATGGGCACATGGGACTTTTTGATCGATGATGAGGATGGGAGTAATAGCGAATTTCACGTGATGCAAGGTCAACAAATCACATGACAAGGATCTCTGTCCATGCGGATGGGAGTGATAGTGAATGTCACCTGATGTAAGTTCCACCAATCGAATGACAAGGATCTGTATGTCAGTTACATAATGAAGGCGTGAGGTCACCTGTACATGTAGGTGAAGTGGGCCTCGGGCATAAGAGTTTAAAAACACAAAACGTAGACTTACCTTGAAAGCAATAGTCTCATAAGGCTCTGCAGCAAACAGCAGGTACTGCCATTTCTTATCAGGGGGTTCCACTCTTTGCTCATACGCAGACATGAATCTGTGACGGGGGTTCACACCCTCAGCAACTTCCGGGTAGTCAATCTGAATGGGTTAAAAACAAAAAAAAAAGGAAAAAAAAAACGTTGTCAGACGGCTGTACTATGAAAACAGATGTGGGCCGATGGTCAACCCTGGCATGCAACTTGGACTTAACAGAAACAGAGGAAATTCCAGTCTTTACAAGACTTTAAACATTGTTTTTAACTCGTGCAGGGTTCTCTCTTCCCCCCCCCCCCCCCCCAGGTATTGGAAGTTATTACTATTACAGTGAACATGTGTAGCATCCTTTTATTATACTTGGAGATCAGGTTGGCTCAGTGGTTTCTTTCCCTGCCTTTCACCTCTTTGGACCCCGGTTCCAATCCTGGACCGGAGCCTTGCATGTGGATTGGGTTTTCAGTCCCTACCTGTTTCTGTGGGTTTTCCCCATTTGGGGTTTTCCTCCCACTTCTAAAACTGAACATTTCTTCTCGTTTCCTTATCACCATCCTATTATTGGCGCTTGCGCTGTTGGATGTGTACTAAAATAAAAAATAAAAAAAATAAAAAAAATAAAAAAATACTGGAAAAGTGTTTCTTACTGTACCTGGAACAGAAGACTTTGTTGACCCGAGTTTGAATCCCGCTGCTTTGTCACTATGGAAACAAAAAGAAAATTGTTTACTCTATAGGACTTTTTATTTTGTTTACTTTTGCATTTTAAACATTTCACATTCCACTCATTATTAAACACTTCTTCAGTGGCTTTAACATGATCTGCAAATGATAGCATCAACTACTTTTGCAATGTCTTTGGGGGTAGAAGCTGCTAAAGGTTTTTTTGAGTCAGGGATGAGATTTGACGAGTGTGAAAAGTCCTGAAAGACTGCTTGCGGGCTGAAGTGCCCCACCTTATTCTAGACATACATGTAGAACCTCCGAGATGTTACAATACAGGAGGTTTACAGACTCTGTGCATCACCAGAAATAAAAAAAAAACTACAAGTTTGGAAACAAGCTGGATTATTTATTTCTCTCTTTGGTGACCACTTTACAGTGCACATGTTCGTTCTTTCAAGAAAACTTGAAGGCTTGAGGAGATTTTGAAGAAAAAAAAAATGCTATATGACAGACTCTGCTAGTGTCGAAACGTGACGCCATTAACAACTTTTGTGCAAGATTGTAAGCTGCAAAAAATGATTTAATGTCCTCATGTTCGTCCCCAGCAGAGTCTTTCTCAAAGGCTAAATGACCACACTACATACAAGAAGACTGGAGTAAAAGAAGCTGACAAGTGGAAAGAAGTGAAAAGAGAGAGGCAGAAAGCAGTCAGAAGATGCAAGGGATGAACAATGGAGAGGGAGACAAGGTTGTGGAGGGGAAGAGGCTGATTTAACCACAGGAGGTTGGTAACACAAAATACAAAATCTAAGGTGGGAAAAGTGGGAACAAAATTATTAGTGAACAAGACAAGATTTAATAAAAAAAAGGGGAGGGAATCTGTGGTAAAAGGAGAAGGCAAAGACAACAAGTAATTAATCAAGTTTCCTTTTTGGATGTACAGAACAAAATTATTAGTGAACAAGACAAGATTAAAAAAAAAGGGGGAGGCATCTGTGGTAAAAGGAGAAGGCAAAGACAACAAGTAATTAATCAAGTTTCCTTATTGGATGTACAGAACAAAATTATTAGTGAACAAGACAAGATTAAAAAAAAGGGGGGGGGGGCATCTGTGGTAAAAGGAGAAGGCAAAGACAACAAGTAATTAATCAAGCTTCCTCCTTGAGTGTACAGACCATGGGGTTGGATGTACAGACCATGGGGTTGTAAGCTTGTACACACCTTTGTATCCAGGTCGTCCAATCTTGACAAACTTTCTGATATCTACTTTCGCCTTCTCCAGCAGAGCTGGCTGGGCCGGGGCATCCTTAGCTTCTTTTGCAGCTCTCCGTGCTCTGTGACACACACAAAAATATAAAGTTATCTATTATTTATCTAATGCCAAAATTTGATTTTAAAGCCCTGCATAACAACGACCTGACAGTTAAACTATCAGTAAAATATATATCAGTCTAATATCAACCATTAAATTTCTTTATTTTTTTTTTTTTGTGAAGTCTCATATCAAGGTAAACAAACTGGACAAATTTAAGTTGTTTGAAAAACTGTGTTCAGTCTGTTCAGCCTACTTCACTCCTTTACAAATGATATACTGCTAACCACAGAACTTATTTTAACAAATTACATTATTATCTCGAGAGGCTAACAATAGCATCTCGAGATAAAATGGTCTTTTTGTTAAAATAATTTTGTTTTACTGCAGACCTCAGAAGAGGAAACAAACTTCATGAAAATGTAAAAACAAGAACAAGTTTTTGATGTGGAGTACTTGTATGATGCAAAGTACCTGCTTAACCACATACTTGTACTTTGTACATGTAGTATTTTACTGTGGCGTTTTCTTTGTTCTCTTGTAATATCCAAGGGTATGACCAAATGCGTGTTTGCCTGCTGGAGTGAAGTTACGTGCATCATGGACAATTCCGATCCCAGGCTGGGGTCTATACTCTTGAACTCAATTAAAACTGATCACGACAAAACGTAATATCTATTTTTCGGTTTGTGTTGGTCCTGAAAAGGACCGGT
This sequence comes from Marthasterias glacialis, assembly GCA_911728455.2. Classification (NCBI taxonomy): domain Eukaryota; kingdom Metazoa; phylum Echinodermata; class Asteroidea; order Forcipulatida; family Asteriidae; genus Marthasterias; species Marthasterias glacialis. The sequence continues at coordinate 6,320,437 of OU452220.1, forward strand.
GGTGTTGGTATTTTTTCTGTTGCTGACTTATTAAAAGCCAGTGGCTTTCCCCTCGTTCTCGATGACTGCTGGGACGACCTTCTTGAGATGACTTAAGTATCGTCTGCAGGAATTGACAGTCACCTAGGTCTCTCAGAAGAATTTTATTCCTGCGACGAGCTTCTCCTTGTTGGTGGGCTTCACCCTGCGCCGGAGGTAGTGTTTAAACTCGTGCCAGAGGTTCTCGATTGGATTGAGGTCTGGGCTCTCCGGTGGTGTTGGCATCCATTTGATGAGGGCGTCCTTCATATACTGCCGGTTATCGTTTGATGTGTGTTTGGGGTCGTTATCCTGCTGAAAGCGATGGCCATCCGGAAAACGCTTACCACTAAACGGGAGCAAGGTTCTCTCAAGGATGTCTTCCCTGAAATATTTGCCATCCATTATGTTTTTGAAGACAAGGATTGGCGTCTTCCCCCGTTTCGAGATGCCCGCCCAGACGTGAACTTTCAGGAGATGCTTAGGCTTCGCCTTCAGTCTTTTCGGTCTGTTTCTTTTCCTGGATGTAAGTTTGCTGTGTTGGTCCAGCTGAATACTACATTCGTCCGTGAAGATAACAATCAAATGTCTCTCCCCGTCTTTGGACATCTAAACAAAAGTCGAGCTGCTTTTGCATGTTGACATCCATGATCATCTGGCAGTGCAACGGACCCGATGCAACCCAACCGAGTTTGAATCGTCATCGACGGATGGTCGACTCACTCACATCAAGCTGGAAGATGTTACGCAGGATTATTGCGATGTCATCATCGTTGTTCTCGCAGAGGTCGTGAATGATGGAATTCAGACTTGAAGGAAACTTTGATTTCCTCCCTGACCTTTGGCTTATCAACAATTGAACCGGTTTCTCTGAACTTGTTCAAGAACAGACGAACCGTTCGCCTCCTGACAGAAATACCATCTCTCTGGAGATCTTCAATAGTATCCTTCTGACGAGCCCCTGCCTCATCTAACAAGGTGATGCGATTTTTCGCATAAAGGGAGAGTCGGCGAACCATGATCAACAGGTGAGCGTCTTCTGAGAAGTGTTTCAAAGGTGAAAGGTGCACCCTTTTGAAATGCGTCTCATCTTTAACCTGTGCAGTCATCTGATCTAAAATCCATCGTGACTCAAAGCCGACTAGACTAATGGTAGTGGGACCCGAGCCGAGTAAATGGGAGGAAAATATTCATTGAAAAAATGATGAAAGTATAACAATCTGACAATGCTAGCGTATCTTATCTTAAAAAGCTCACAGTCATGATCTTCCGAATTCGTAATCCATTATCCATGCATCAATCAGGAAAATTGAGAATCTTGTTATTATTATTATTATTATTATTATTAACATTATTATTATTATCTGTACGTGTACAACTTACAGATTTGACTGATGTTTCTTGCCCTGGGTATGGGCAAGATAGCTCCCTTCATTGTTGTGTAGCGTCAGGCACAGCTTGCATTCATAAGAACCAAGATGGTTCTTCATAAAATAAGGATCCTGAAATCAAACCAAACACATTTTGTACAAATATTATTTGTGCATTTTACCCATACACCGATGTGTGTTAAGCACTGTATATTCAGTACTTTCCCCCGAGTAATTCCACTGGCATATTCCTTGCGTAGGATTTGAACCCCATCCCCTGCCATTCTAGAGCAGATGTCTTACCAACTACTGTAGACTACCGAGATTGCCCAGCAGCTAGAGGCAGTTTGAATCCTATTATTAGCGGGTACCACAACAAATATAATAGATGTTAATTCTAGTTGGTAATACATCTTCTCTAGAATGGTGGGGGTTGTGGGTTTAAATCCCACCCGAGGAATATGCCTTTTTTTCACAGGACTTGGGCAAGTACTGAGTATACAATGCTTAACACACATCAGTGTATGACATGTATACGTACAATGTAAATGAAATATATACTCTTTATCCCCGATGCAATAATTAAGATTTAGCCTTGTTGCAAACAGAGTTTTTTTTGTAAACTGAACTTGAAAGTTGTATACCATTTTTGTCATTCCAATATGTTAATTCATACACTGATACCATAGACTGCCACAAAGTACATACCATACCTTCCAGGCTAGCATTGGGTGCATGGTTCAGTACAACTACATGTAGTACCTGTATTATCAGGATACCCCGTGGCTTTGTACATGTATACTGTGGACTTAGTCTCCACAATCTCCTGTGGAATTTTGTGGCATGGGCCAGCTGGGCAGGAGAGTATATTGGCAGCAACAGGGTTAAACTACATGTATTATGGTTTATTAAAAATAGCACATTGATGGTAGGGACCACAGAAAAGGCTGAAATTAACCTTGTTTACAATACATCATAGAATGGCATTACCCTAAAAAAATATACAAAGAGGAATCATTTGTTTTACAAAACAACACATTAAAAGCAGTGATTCTGTTCAGATTAAGAATATCTAAAGTTACAAAAGAACTACAACTGCCTTGACACTACATAACATATTATGTAAACACTGAATATCTACATGTATGTACTATGTAGTGTCAGCTATAGTATTAGCAAGAAACAACAGCAGCAAATATAAACAGTTTTAAGCATCTACAAAAGGAGACAGACTTGGATATAAAGTTACAAGACGAATACAAAGCAACAACCAAACAAAAAGACAAAATTAAGGATAATAGCACAAACATCTACATGTACTGTATGTACATGTAAGTTGCACAAAAAAGCCAATCAATGTAAACAAAAAGTACTGAAACACAGCCAAGTTAATACAGACGGTAACAAAATTATCTTTACGATTCTTGATACAGCACAAAACCAATGGAAAAAAATGAAGCAATCTAGTAAAATGGAACAGAGGGTGCAATATATTTTCAGTACCAATCCATTAAGAACTGCCAATCATAGCAACTCTATGTTAACCATACTCTTGGGTGTAGTGAGCACTACACACCTTAAGGCTGGTTTATAGTTCGTCGCACGATGATAATCACTCGACGCTGTGATTGCTGATCACAGGATCAGGCATTCCAATCTTCTCCAAGTCCAAACAATTTGCTGTGGTGTGACATACATGTAGGAGAAGAGGTTGTTGATGGGATCAGGCCACATGCCAGCTGAAATGCCTAGTGTCAGGACAAGAACTTTATGGAGCAGTCTTTTTTTCTACATATAGTATTAAAGTTTTTACCTTGTTAAGATCAATCGTTTCCAACGCCAACTGCCTGAGACGCTCCCTCCTATCTCGGTTACTCTCCGACTCTGAGGCTACCCCTCCTCCTCCCGTCTTGCCTCCTGCTCTGTTCTGAAAGTCCATATTGGTCTTTCAAGACTGATGGGCTGAAGAACTCTAGAAGAACAATGTCTTCCGGTAATTGTTTTTTTTTAGAGAGTCTGCTGTCTGCAGTGAGAAAAAAAAATCTGTTTCAGCAATTAGGTTCAAAAGAAGAGAGTATAAAAACAATTTCAGAATGGAGTCAGAAAAAGTGCAAGTACCAAACTATGCGTGCATGCAACTGATGCCATGCATAGATTTGGTGCATGCACTTTTTCTGACTCCATGCATTTTGTATATTCTAAGCCGTTTCATTAGCTGTAGCTGTCACGTGAAACAGCCGCTGAATTGTTTTTGCACTCTCGTGATTTCGTGATGGCATTGCATTCTGGGTAATCAAAATGGCCCCGATCGCTAGCCGATATCTATTTGTGTGGAGCAATTTTGAGCAAAACTCAAATAATTATTTGCCCTTAATAAGGTTAGTAACTTCAACAGCCAAAGTACCGGAGGGAAGCTAAGTAAGAGGTACGTGGACACATTTATGATTTAGTTGGTTAAAATCCAGCGCCGCACCCATTAGGTTTCGGTGCGGCGGATTGGGGGACGTGCTGCACAAAAGATAGGCTTGGACGTGTGGCTAAGGATTCAACCGATGTCAAAAATCCTTGCCACACTAGTGGGGCAAGTTTCAGCCCTGATTTATCTGCGTTATCTGCAATTTGCAAGTCGGGGCATCAGCGAACACGCGATCCTCGCACATTGACTCAAAAAATTAAAAGGCCCCTTTTTTAGCTGATTTTTATTTCTTTCTTCTAAAAAAAAAATCAAGCCACAGGCACTGCAGAGTTGCAAGATTGATATTGCCATTTGAACACTGATTGTGGTATTTACGCGGGGAACCAGTCTACGATACAGCTTGATTTAAACTTTAAACTGTACATGCTGTAGTGTATGGTGTCCCTTTCGTTTACTCCTAGAACTATGAGGTTCGTTCCGCTATCGTCTCCTGGAGACGATAGCGGAACGAACCTCATAGTTCTAGGAGTACCTTTCGTTAGTTCGTGTTTTTCCAATTTATACACCACACGACGAGCGACACCTTGCACGAGGCCTAGGTCTAGGCCTACGCTTTTTTGCCAAGCAAATTCTGCGACCAAAATACACATCTGGTAGTTAAAAACAAACTATTTGAAACCTTGAAATGATCTTTCGTGTGCATGGTAATGTTTACTTCCATCAACTACAGTAAATAGTTAAAACTTACCTAACGTTCTTTGCCAATTTGTATCTGACACAGGTCGTCTTTTTTTTATTTCACGGACAAGCCGCCGTTTTTCGACGAGGACGTGTGTAGTACAACCTCGTTTTTATTGGCAGGACTTTGTTCGAACACATAGGTATTAATCAGATATTTGGCACAGTGACTGTGGGTTTAAGGTTGTGCTTACGGCTTTAGTCGGGTCTCTACACATGACTTTACAATATCGTTTCAAAGAACTGAATGTTTCTGGGTTTCAAACAATTTGCAAATAAAACTATCATTCATAGTTTGACAAAATTATTTAAATGGTTAATTTACTATTATTATAAATATTAAGAAAAAATAAAATATCATTTAGCGTTGACAGTTATTTTTTAGTATAAATCTAGAGAAATTTGTGTAAATTATTTTACTTTAAGTAAGTCAAATAACATAATATAGTCATAATAAATAGTGTGACAGATCAGTGAAAGAAACCATTTGCTGTCAAGTAGTAACAGGTTGGAAAACGAATACCTAATATTGACCTTTTTTCGAAAATGACTAAATAGGTACAAACATTTTATAAAAAGATATTATTCTTAATAATGACTAATAAAATTTAATTCTTTTTGTGTTAAATTATTCAATAAATATTTGTTGTTTTTTTAAGTTATGTATATTTTATTCGTTGTGTGCAGTTCTTTTTCCAGAAAGGAACTGTCGGATCGATACCTATAACAACGGCATAAACAGTTGGAATGGACAGCTGAGATGAAGGCGGTAATGTTGTTTTTTGTGCGACTGATTTTAGAACCTTCAAGAAGTTCCAGTATCAATACTTGAATAAGGTATGCAATCTGAATTTTGAATCTGACTTGTATGTTAAGTTTGCAAAGCACGGTTCACGTTTATTTCATTTTCACTAAAGTAAAAAAAACCTTTTTTCGTGAGATGTTCATGACGTTAGACTGGAGAGTCTGATGAGCATGATGAGTGAGAGCTGGAGGGGGAGACTGGAGGGGGAGGCCTAGAAGAATTAGAATAGAGCAATTGATGCAAATTACGAAAGAGACTACTACTAGTACTACATGTAAGTCATTATTAAAGATGCATTGTCCGCTTTCAGGCCGAGATGGGTGAAAAAATTGATTCAACTTTCAAATTGCTTGTATCAGTCACGTAGTATAATTTTTTTATAAAAAGAAAAGTTATGAACAATATTTATTTGATGATTGATACTTTGATTTTTTTCGTTCAAAGTTTGAAGGATTAGTGGCAGAGTGGTAGTTAATTTAAAATGTAAAAATGAATAATAAAAAAAAAAGTCAAAGGCCTTTAAGTTTTAATCCTCAGAGTGAAGACGTACATCATTTGCATATTGCAGCAGCACAGGGTATGAAAAATTCATGTTTATAATTCAAGCGACGTTTAATTTCGGAACGACGATCAACCGGTTGGTTGTGTGTGGTGCACATTGTACACGGTGTAATGAGAAAACCCCACACTGTATGTGTACAGTAGGAGCTTACATCAATCAATCGTCTGTGTGATAGTCGATTGACCAGCGGCGGCCTGCTCCTACTAACCCACCCAGTGTGTTTGCAGCAGAGAGCCGTCAGGAAGCAGCTCTTGTCCTGTTAGACTTTTCCGATGCATTTGACACTATAACTATATCACAGCTCTTGTCCTGTTAGAATTTTCCGCTGCATTTGACACTATAACTATCACTATCAGCCACCAGATCTTGGTTGAACGTCTTCGCATTGTTCGCAACCGTTTTAAGGCACTGCTGGTACTGCTCTGGACTGGTTCCAATCGTATCTCCAGGCACGTACCCAATCCGTAGTTCTTGGAAGTGTGCGGTCAGAGGAGCGCGCAATTGAGCATGGTGTACCCCAAGGATCAGTGCTTGGTCCACTTGTTGTTACTATGTACACGGCTCCTCTAGGTTCCTCAGCTCAAAGCCTTCTTAGACTTAGCCATCCAAGAAAAAGCAACACAATATTCTATGGGGACGGGTCATTTGCGGAATCTTCAGCTAGAGTTTGAAATAGCTTGCCAGCAAATTATTCGTGCAATCAAATCACTGAACAGTTTTAAGAAAGTTTTAAAAACACATCCGATCACTATTTTTAGTTGTTTTAAGTGGGTCTGTCACTGTAAAGCGCTTTGTGATTTAATTTTAATGTAAGGCATTCTATAAGTATAATTATTATTATTATTTTTATTATTATACAATCAGATGGTGTTACCGCAAACCAAATATACATACCGGTATACATTGATACCTCACCATGCATTGCCTCAAAACTATGTAGTTACATGTACAATGTCCATACATGTAGTCGTATGAAACTCTAGAATGTTCGAATTTGCTCATGTAATATACCTGTACACTACCAGCAACAACTGTACTAGTACTAAAGTGTTGACACGCTGACTAAAGTGTCCTTAGTTCATACGGACATGCGATCAATCAGGATTTTTCATTGATGTCCCTGCACCTTCACATTTTCTTGAAAGAGGCAAAAGTACATGTACCATCAAATATGTAGATGAAAGACTTGGCCCTTGTTGTGACCTAACCTTTAGATCTGTTTGAAACGATGTAGAGACTCTGTAAATTCTCTACATTGTAACATTGTGCAATTCTGGTGGCTTTTAGCTTCAAACAAAGAGGGAACTTTCATCCAGTTGTCAGGATCTTTCTTGTTCAATACAATCACATCCCTGTCATGCACATACTGTTTTTGTGTTTTTCCATGAAAAGCCTTACATTATTAAACTTTCTGGGCTAACCATATCACATTTTTTTAACTTTGTTCTGATAGGTAACTGGTGATTCTTTGGTCATGGAAAGTGCAAGAAAACCTCACCTGAGTGACCTGCGACTCAAAAGACTTGCTTACTTTGATCAACACTATCCTCCAAGTCCAAGCCCACCCTCAAAGGCAAAACCAAGCACGACCAACTCTTCGCCAAAAATAAATGGCCAAGCAGAACCAAATGGACCCAAGAGTGCCACAAGTTACGAAACTACAACTTACAGCCAGACTGGTGCCATTCCTAAGTCATACAAGAAAACACAACATAACTCTCTCGATGTTAGCAGAAAAGATAAGAGAAATTCTCAGAAGTGCAATAAAAATGAGAGCAATGGTATCAGCTATCAACAAGTGACGGAAAAGAGGAAATCAACAATGGATCTATTGAATTCTGAGGAGTTTGAGATATCAAATGATGTTGAGGAGCTTTTCCAATCACCCAAACCAAGATCTGGTGCAATCGGAAATGTTCAAAGTGACAAAATAGCTCATCTGTCCTCATCAAAACCATCAATTCAAAGCAGTTTAGAAACTGCTTCAAGTGATTACGAGACACAGCTCAGAAATCATCTTCAAAAACCGCATCGGCAAGGTGTAAACAGTGAGATAACGAAAAGGTCTAAAGCAGCTTTAAAAAGAGATGAAACATCTACTGATTCGAGAGATTATGTGGATTCAAGAAAACCTACGGATTTGATTGGTGGTCGTTTTGTTTTAAGACAGTTTGTTGATTCAAGAGATAATTTGTCCTCAAAAGAGAAGGATTATCTCACAAATCAGATACCTTCAAGAGATGGCAAAGATTCCAGAGATCAAGTTGATTTTAAAGATCCAGCTGATTACAGATATCGTCTTGACTTCACAGAGCACCATGATACAGGAGATAAGACCTACTCTGGCAGTCAGAATGTAGAGCATCTGGATTCCAGGAAGAAGCACTTGAAGAGGTACATCTATCGTCAGGATACTGATGTGACACAGCCAGTGGTTAGAGCAGCAAGCGACCACAGTGCAGTGTATGCACAGAATATACTGCATCAGATGAGTGAGGTGCGTCAGATGAGAAATCAAGTGCACGATGAACTCATGTCTGGTTTGTCACAGCAGGACCTGAGGTTGAAACCAGCAGCTCAGGTGGGCCACCAAGAAAGATTATCAAGTGAAAAAGAAGTTGAGAGAATATTTGCTCCCACGCCGTCGAGTGTGAGGAGAGATGTAAAGAAGTCTTGGAAACAGCACACAGAAGAAGTTGAGAGAGCTGACGTCATTCCATCGAACAGTTCTGTTCAATTGAGTTCCTATAAAGTCTCCAAACCTCAGTCGCAATCTTTAAGTAGTTCCTCAGGTTTGGACAAAAATAACAACAGTCAGGATACCCTCGATGCCCCTCAAGGTAATACTTCCTCAGAATCTCTGGAGAATGACATGACCTTTGACCTTGGGGCTTTACAGGAAGCAGCTAAACAAGGAGATGACATCCTGAGAAAATACATTCAAAGTTTGAGCAGAAACTTGAAAAAGAAAACGTCGGCAAAGGAGACAAGTTCATCGAGAACTCAGCATAATCTTGAGTCACATTACCCTGATCTTGACGATGAAGATGGGAAACAAGACATAAATGTAGATCAACTGTCGCCAACAGAAATAGGCTCGACTGATGCGATCAATTCAAAGAGTTCTTTGAAAGCAACTTCAAAAATAGAAAAGTGTTACAGACCGAAGGTTTCCCAACCCTCAATAACATCAAGTGAATTGGAAGGCCTTGGGCTGTTCGAGGACCTTAAAATGAAAAGCGACTTGCGCCAGCCGTGGAGTCACCAAAATTCATCCGAGCTTGATAACACGGGGGAAGATGAAGTCAGTGAACAGGACGTTGACAGAGCCAGGGAGGAATGTGATGAGGACCTTGGTTTGAGCACTCACCGGCCTCAAGAAAGACCATTCTCCCCTCTTAAACAAGTGAGTACGTTCAACAACGTTAAGCTGGCTCAAGACCAGGAATTATATCGGACACAAAGTCATTTGAGAAGTAACATCAATGCTTCCAACAGTTTGAGTAAACCTAAACTACCTTTTCAGAAGAAATCAACGAGTCAAAGTGCCGGCTCCTCAAGTTCTCAAAGCGGACAAGACAAAGAAGCCACCAGTGATAATGTTGACGATTTCTTTTCAACGGATAAATCTTTACGCGAAGATAAGTACACAATGGAAAACAAGCATGGCCACTCTGAAATTAATCAGAAGACAAGCTCTGCTTTTACTGGCACTGCCTGTCCTTTAAATTTAGAGGCTAATGCTAACAAAGACATAGATATTAACTCAGCCCCTCTCCCACTTCCTTTGGGAACGGAAATTGGAAACTTTCTTTGCTCCGAGCAGAGTACTGACTCTGATCAAGAACGATTGACAAAAAGTACCTCGTTGAAACCAAGACCACCCAACAATGAGAGGAAAAGCTCTATCGTTAAACGGCATAAACCCAAAACCAGTACAGAAGCGCCTGCAAGGAATAAAAGTCCCAGGCGACCAAAGACTCCAGAACGACACATTGATGGGGTCAGGGAACATCATGAAAGAAGAAGAGACTTTCAGAAGAGGTTCTCTCCTCGTAAAAGTCCAACCCAACAAGTGGAAAGTTGTGCCTTTGAGTCAAGGGATTTAAACAGATTGAATTTTGGTAAAGAAAGAGTTGGTAGTCGAGAGGCTACTGATGCATGTGAAAAAGAGTGCAATGATGACTTGGTGGTTGAAGATATTTTCAAGACCTCACAAAGTCGACATGTAGGGACTGTGAAACCAGTCACGGTCGGACCAGCTGGTGATGGTCCAAAACTGGATGATGTACAAAACCAACTTGTAAAGATGTGCCCAGAGTGTGAGAGTTTAAATACAAACATGAGCTCTAATTGTCAGGTGTGTGAAGCTGATTTCCTCCAAGCAGCTTCTCAAAACCGAGACGGTTCTGGTCTTCAATTTGTAGACAAATTAGATCTTGCTGCAAGTCCGGTGTTTACTGGTAGGTCTGGAATGACGTCAGGGAGTGCTTGGGACATTGAAGTGGCACAACAGGTTCAAGATGAAACTGTTCACAGAAAAGGCGCTGACAACGAGGCCACTGTGATGGGAAAAATTGCCAATTTTGTTCCCAGATTGACCATTGATGGTGGTGGAGACTTCCCAAGAGTGGCAAGTCCTGGTGTAGTAGAAGAGTTGCTCGGGGAACAAGGCGATGGTAAAAGGGACGGAGGAGTGGGAGCAGGTGACTTGCCTGACAGAGTTGATGCATGGCTTGCTGCTAATGAAACCGGAAGACTCTCTAGAGTGTCTGATATAGACGCTATTCATACTGAAGGTCATCCGCAGCCAGCAGCTCCTGAAGTGACCTTTGACCTTCCACATCAAGCTGACGTGGACAAACTATTGAATGAGAACAGCAAGAGCATGCCAGGTTCTGAAGGCAGACAAATTAAGCCACGTCCAAGCAGTGCTGGGCCTCAGAGGAGCAGCCAGGGTGTCATGCGGCCGAAATCCTCCAACAGCAAGAGCAGAACAGGACAACTGATCGACAGTCCAATGTACAACAGACGCTGGGCAACATCCAGTTCCACTTGGGGTTCCAGACGGTCAGTTGGAGACACTTTACAGGCCGGTGGTCCAGGACCAACCTCGAGGGATTCCCTAACAGCATCTGGATCGCCCGCAGTGCACACAAAGAGGCCAACGTCAGCGAAGTCCCGACCGGCCCCACATAAGGGTGATGTTGAACCAGGGGTCAGAGTTCACAAGTCACGACCCCATTCAGCCAGTTGGAGATCAAGAGATTCAAAAGACTTCAAGGAAGGGAGGAAGCAAGAGTTAAAGGAGGAGTTTCTTGCAATAAACTCAGCTCAACTTAAAGGTATTTTTTTTTTTTTTTTAACATCTTAAATTAGTAGACATAGTGTGTGCATACTTTTGCAGGACTTGAACTTCGCTCTCGATGGGCACCGCAATTTTTCTCTGTGAAGGGGCATTTCTATGAGGTAATGTAATTTTGTATTTGAACTTTACAAAGGGTACCACAGCAAAAGCACAGGGCACCACGGCAATTGCTGTGGGTGCCACGTGGGTTAATTTGAGGCCTGTTTTTGTACATGTACGATCCGTGCTCCTGTAATTTATGCTCAAAAATTAATTGATTCTAGCAAGCTACATATTTAAGAGCATGTTATTTTTGAACAAAATAAAATGATAGAATAAAGTCATGTTTTGACATTGTAGATAGCTATAAAAGTGTTGTTTTTGAAACGATTATCCTGAAAATGTGTACAACAGCCATGCCAGAAGTCAGCTGTATTACAATGTCATTTTGCCTGCGTTTTGTCAGGCATCAGACTGAAATTGTGATCCGCACAAAAATTGTGTTTTTTAGGTTGGCCATGACTTAAGGTGAAAACAAAGAATAAATTTATATTTTTGATTTTCTTTTTGTCTTCTTTTTTTAACAGAAGGTCTAGCTTCCAGAGCTTTGAATACATCTTCAAGTCATAACATCCCACCCCTTACCCTGCAGCTCATGTGTGATGTAAGCATTTCGTTGTGTTTAAGACATTTCAAAATAGTCAGGTGTAGTCAAGGTTTTGTCCTCCGCTTCTGAATCTGCCGAAATAACGACAATGCTGTGCTGCAATTGTTCTGTTCCAGAAACTTTATTTCGCAGTACAAACTCCTGTTTTGACAATGTAGTTGTACATGATGATGATCAGACATAGGCACAGATTGACTAAAAATAAAAATAGAAACAAAGTATTTGTCACAATAAATCACCCAGCTGAGTAACCCTTTACCCTTAGATAAACCAGAATTTACTCAATAATATGCAAATACAGGATTAATAAAGCATTTACTCAACAATAACACAATTATTCCAAAATTACATGTGCAATCATAAACGCTTTGCTCATAAATTGTACTAAATAAATAACCTTGTCATCACTAAATCAACTCTATATTTGCTTAAAAGAAAATCAATGCACCAACCGTTTAATAAACCTCGGCGGGGTACTTGGTTTGGGCGAAGAAATTGTCACAAATGTAGCAAAATCTCCGAAGCCACAACCCCTGTTGCTGTAGAACGCTTGTTTCCGCTTAACTCTAACAGCGCCCTCAATCGACACAACAACTTACTCTTAGTTTGGCCGAAACAGCTTGTTTGTAAAAATCCTCCTGGGAATTTTGTGTACTACAGCAGCAGTCAGCAAAACCACTTATCAAATCTGGTGGAGTAGAGATTGTTACGGATGATTTTATGAGACAAAGCAACCATAATACAACACCTTGAAAGCGATACAAGGTCGAAGGTGAGGTGGCGCATATTGTTGCCAGACCATGCCAGAAACACCGGGGTAAACCCCTTCTCTTTATGATAAGTGTGCTGGGTCTCTTTTACGTGAATTACACAACACAGGGACAAACGGCTTTACCTCCCATCTGAAGGGCGAAGCAATAATATTTAATGTACGTGTCTTGCTTAAGGACACAAGTGTCAAGACCGGGACTCGAACCCACACTCTGCTGATCAGAAACACCAGAGCTTTAGTCCGGTGCTCTTAACCGCTCGGCCACGACACGCCTTGCCTTTGCATGTGCCGGAACACTTCAGAATCTTTCAATTTTGATGCAAAGTTATAAAAGCTCTTTGACAGTGACATTTTGTTTGCAATAATAAAATAATAATAATAACACCATGCTTATATAGCACATATCACCATGAGGACCCTATGCGCTGTAATATAAAGGGGAAATCAACAATTGTACCAAATAAACAGATTTATATACATGTATGTGTTTTCACCCAGGTTTTAATTTATTCTGATGTTATAGGCCTGTTTAACAACCTCTGGAAGACTGTTCCATAACTGAACTGCTGCATACTGGAAAGAGAGGGAACCATACGACTTGGTTTTGACAGCTGGGGGAGTCAGAAGGGGTTTATGTGAAGCTCGCAGATTTCTAGCTGGTTTATGTACATGTTTTATTTGTTTAATCCTGCACAGAGTCCAAGAGGTGGTGAGGGTCTCTCCATATGGGAGCTTCTACCTGATGAGATATTACTTCATATCTTCAGATATTTGAACTTCACTGATCTCATTCAGTGTGCTGTAAGCTGCTCCAGGTTTCATCGCATTGCTATGGATGATACATTATGTGAGTAGGTGTTCAGATGTAATGTTCATAAATACGTGGGACAGTTTATCCATTCTAATTGGTCGAGAGGAGATCACATGGCCATGTTTCATCGTATTGCTATGGATGATACATTATGTGAGTAGGTATTCAGATGTAATACTCATAAATACCCGCAACAGTTTATCCATTCTAATTGGTCGAGAGGAGATTAGTGGCTATGTTTAAACGTGCGATATAGACATGCCACATGCTGGGATGGGGGGGAACACGATAGTCGAGTGATGAACAACACTCTTTCGCCAAGACTAGTCCGAGACTCGAACCCACACCCCGCTGATCAGTAACACGACACATCAGTTTTGGTTTTGCTTTATGCGTGTCACTGGCGGTCAAAATGCATTGTTCTGCAATACTTCAATTCATTGTAAAAAACTTGTAATGAAACTCGACAAAAAATGTAAAACCTGGAAAATCTTTGCGGGAGACATAGTGAGGAGACATAGTGAGGAGGGTAATACCCCAGGATAGCCTCTCATGAAAGTCTTATCTTATTATTATTTTATTTAAACCTACAGGGAGAACAATTGGACTTCACAAGAGGCAAGTGACAGACTTCTGGCTAACCCAGATTGGTGAGAGACATCCTGTCAGCCTGTCAATCACTCAGTGCCATGGTAACATCGTTACAGAGAATGGATTGCGCAATCTCTTCCGTAGCTGTGCTGACAGCCTTCAGGTAAACTGCAAACACTCTTGAACCCTAACGCCCCCCCCCCCATCATGTAGCTTCTAGGTACCCTGCTGAATGCAGCAAAATACAACACAGTTGAAATTAATGCCCTGCTGAATGCAGCAAAATCCAGCACAGTAGCAATTAATGCCATGCTGAATGCATCAAAATGCAACACAGTTGAAATTAAAGCCCTGCTGAATGCAGCAAAATCCAGCACAGTAGAAATTAATGCCCTGCTGTATGCAGCAAATTACAACACAGTTGAAATTAATGCCCTGCTAAATGCATCAAAATGCAAGACAGTTGAAATTAAAGCCCTGCTGAATGCAGCAAATTACAACACAGTTGAAATTAATGCCCTGCTAAATGCATCAAAATGCAAGACAGTTGAAATTAAAGCCCTGCTGAATGCAACAAAATGCAACACAGTTGAAATTAAAGCCCTGCTGAATGCAGCAAAATCCAGCACAGTAGAAATTAATGCCCTGCTGAATGCAGCAAAATCCAGCACAGTAGCAATTAATGCCCTGCTGAATGCATCAAAATGCAACACAGTTGAAATTAAAGCCCTGCTGAATGCAGCAAAATCCAGCACAGTAGAAATTAATGCCCTGCTGAATGCAGCAAATTACAACACAGTTGAAATTAATGCCCTGCTAAATGCATCAAAATGCAAGACAGTTGAAATTAAAGCCCTGCTGAATGCAGCAAAATCCAGCACAGTAGAAATTAATGCCCTGCTGAATGCAGCAAATTACAACACTGTTGAAATTAATGCCCTGCTAAATGCAGCAAAATACAACACAGTTGAAAGTAATGCCCTGCTGAATGCAGCAAAATGCAACACAGTTGAAATTAAAGCCCTGCTGAATGCAGCAAAATCCAGCACAGTAGAAATTAATGCCCTGCTGAATGCAGCAAATTAATACAACACTGTTGAAATTAATGCCCTGCTAAATGCATCAAAATGCAAGACAGTTGAAATTAAAGCCCTGCTGAATGCAACAAAATACAACACAGTTGAAATTAATGCCCTGCTGAATGCAGCAAAATGCAAGACAGTTGAAATTAATGCCCTGCTGAATGCAGCAAAATGCAAGACAGTTGAAATTAATGCCCTGCTGAATGCAGCAAAATACAACACAGTTGAAATTAAAGCCCTGCTGAATGCAGCAAAATGCAACACAGTTGAAATTAATGCCCTGCTGAATGCAGCAAAATGCAACACAGTTGAAATTAAAGCCCTGCTGAATGCAGCAAAATGCAACACAGTTGAAATTAAAACCCTGCTGAATGCAGCAAAATGCAACACAGTTGAAATTAAAACCCTGCTAAATGCAGCAAAATGCAACAGGGTTCCGTTTGCATTGCGAAGTGAACTAGCTCACACCAGCCTTTGGGCCTTTACTCTGCTAAATGCACCAATATGCATTGAATTCTGCACATGGCAATGTGTCAAGTCCAAGTGGTACCTTACAGTAAGCAGCACAGTGCAACGGAGTATGGGATTTGAGCTGACTGCTGAACCCAACAAACTACAACAACTTATACTATGTGGTGCATTTTGTTGAATTTGGCAGGGATAGGTGTTAAACAAAGGGCAAATCAAAGACGTTGCTGGGACTTTTTCAGTTTGTCAATCAAATCAGGGTATTCTCTAACAGACAAGATATTGTTTTACTTAATGTGTGACATTTTAAATTATTCTACCATTATTTACACTTGCAAGCAACACCAAGTAACAGCTGGTCCCAGTTATTCATATTTAAGGTTGACAAAGATATACACGGATCTTCATAAAATGTTGGCTGTTTTTCTTCCATTAGGCCTTGTACACTTTATGCCTGCATGAAATCCAGGCTCTGTGACTCTTTCCTAAACATAATGTCTGAAGTCACATTGTCTATTGGTTGATATTGAATTGTGGCAGTTTGTGTGAACACTGCAGTACCTGGATGTTAAAGTTCTACATTCAGTTAATATTTTAGCACTCGCAATAATTCTGAAGCTTAAATGTCAAAAAGAAAAGACAACATGTTCATGTTCGGTGTTAGTGTCGTAACCGAAGCAGTCTAGTGCACCGGACTCAAGTTCTGGTGTTGTCAAGAGTGTGGGTCCGGGTCCCAGTCATGGCACTTGTGTCCTTGAGCAAGACACCTGACCATTGTTGCTTTATCCTTTGAATGGGGCGTAAAGCTGTACATGTAGGTCTTGTGCGTTGTTTCCTATAGGCAAAGTTTTCGTCTCACTGAGACGAAAACTAATTTTAGATCTTAGGTCATTTATTATTAAAAAACGATCACACTTCAGGCATAAATATTTCAAGGAAAGTTTTCTACCATCATTTTCTTTATACCATGTAAGGTACATGTATATGTAAATCTGTGAACATTTATGTTTTTTCTGGGGCTGAGCTGGGGCTTTAAAGCACATTTTGTTCTGTAACAGTAAGCAGACAAATTTGCTTACGTTTTTGATATGAGTGTATGCTCTCTTTGTGTCCCAGGAGCTGAATGTAAGCGGATGTACAGGTGGGGATCTTACAGGTGACTCTTTACTTCTACATGCTTCAAGATGCCTGTATTTAACATCCTTAGATGCTAGCTGGTGTCAAGTCACTGATAATGGACTCTTGGCTATTTCGGACAGTTGCAAAAGGTACAATTTTGCAATTTTACATTTTTATTATTAACCAGTTGCCTCAAGGATTTTTCCATTTTTTTTTCACGTTCACGTGTGGTTGCTTTTTATGCAATTCTTACAAAACTTGTATGGAAAAATCCAAAATACCATATGTTCTGGGAATTCTTTTTCAAGAAAATGTGGTTTTTGTTCACTGGAATCAGCCAAACCTTTGCCGACAATAGGCAATGGCATACTGGAATCTCGGCTTTTAACACCTTCCTTGCCAAGTAAAAATGGCGGCGGCCTAATGATCTCTTGTAATCCTGGTTTTTCTAACAAAAGGACAAAGGTCTGGAATTTGGTATCACACGATAATCCCCAGAATAAGGGAGAATTCTAAGCATGAATTCCAATACCATTAGAATAATAGCAAGACAAGTTCTCACAAGAACAATCTACTGTATATAGCAAAGTAGACATATATAATCACGTGGTGTTACCACAAACCAAATATACATTGATAGGCTACATCACCATGCAGTGCCTTAAAACCTAAATTCCATTACCCTTTGTCCCTCTTTGTTACGGAAAACAAAGCGTAACATGCACTGTGCACGCCACACAATGGAATGTCTGAGCATGATTACGCATCTGCCAGAAGCATCCCTGGACATTTTTTTAAACAGGTTTATGCTACTTGTGTTTGTGTGTCTGTAAAAGTATTGGTAGTACAGAGCTGCCAACCAGTGCAGATTTTCCGTATTGCATACGGTAATTTTTCCAAAATACGGCAGTCCGGGCATGTCCAAAAAAATATGGATTTCTAAAAAACAACTAACTGTTATGTTTTTTTAATAGTCCACAGAATGCTCAAAACAATGAGCCCAGATGAAAAGCAAAAACGGTGAAAGATCTTTCTTTTTTAAGTTTAACACAAAATCCTGGCTCTTAATAATGGAAAAATCCTGCTATTGCTAGTAAGTTAGATAAAACATATGCATCAAAAGGATGAAGTCTGGCTTTGAAGCACTGTTAATGTACATAGGCCAATGTACAGTCTAGACACAGACACAAGTGCACATTGTACAGCATACGCTTTACTTGACTCACCGCAAGTGGGTGCTACAATTTGTCCTATTTGTGTTGCTCTGAAGCAGTTCATTGAGTGATAGGGGTTACTGGATTGATAGCACCCTCTAGCGACAACATTTGTTTTTTTCGGGGATAATTTTGTTTTCCCGTAACTATGCAAGAGGAGCATCTTGAAACCAAGACTAATGTAGGTTAGTCCTTGTACTCAATGAAATTGGCCAACTAAAATGCCCGTGTTTTGATTGAATTCAGGTTGACATCGCTATGTCTGAATGGATGCCAGTCGGTGTCTGATGAATGTCTGAGTAGAGTCATCACTAAACACGGAAAGAGGTGAGGATTTATAATTGATTGGTCTATCAACAGGTGCATGACTGACACACCTGTAAGGGTCCGCAGTAGTCGTTTGCCCAGGGTGTTCTGTACAATTTTAGCGTTGTTTCAGCCTCCCAGCTAACCCTTCGTTCGTGCTTCTCCTGTCGAATGAGATGTAAAGCCGTAGATCCCGTGTGCTGTGTAATGGGCATAAATGAATCCAGTGACACTTATCACTAAGAGAAGGGGTTTGCTGTACTGTTTCTGGCAGTGGCTGCTGAGTTCGCCGCACCACCTTGTAAACCCTTATAAGGTGCTACATAAATGGGTCTCTCACATGTAATTCAGAAACCAGTCCTAAATAATTATGATAAGCACCTTGAGTACCTAATGGGAGACTGTGGAACGATAGGTGGCAGCAAACTTACCGGGTAAATTGTCATTGTTTACGTAGAGCATGCGCAAATTTGGTAAGTCTGCTGCCATATAGCGTCCTCAAAAGTCTTCCGTTGCTGGTAGATCTACGTTCGCAGTAGACTTAATAGGTGGCTGCAGACTTACCAGGTAAGTTGTCATTGTTTACGTAGTTCTGAGCATGCGCACATTTCTGAGAGCAATGGATATACCTGGTAAGTTTGCTGCCACCTAGCGTCCCCAAAAGTCTTCCATTGCTGGTAGATCTACGTTCGCATTAGACTTAGGTGGCTGCAGACTTACCAGGTAAGTTGTCATTGTTTACGTAGTTATGAGCATGCGCACACTTCTGAGAGCAATGGATATACCTGGTAAGTCTGCTGCCACCTAGCGTCCCCAAAAGTCTTCCATTGCTGGTAGATCTACGTTTGCAGTAGACTTGGGTGGCTGCAGACTTACCAGGTAAGTTGTCATTGTTTACGTAGTTATGAGCATGCGCACATTTCTGAGAGCAATGGATATACCTGGTAAGTTTGCTGCCACCTAGCGTCCCCAAAAGTCTTCCATTGCTGGTAGATCTACGTTCGCATTAGACTTAGGTGGCTGCAGACTTACCAGGTAAGTTGTCATTGTTTACGTAGTTATGAGCATGCGCACACTTCTGAGATCAATGGATATACCTGGTAAGTCTGCTGCCACCTAGCGTCCTCAAAAGTCTTCCATTGTTGGTAGATCTATGTTCGCATTAGACTTAGGTGGCTGCAGACTTACCAGGTAAGTTGTCATTGTTTTACGTAGTTCTGAGCATGCGCACATTTGTGAGATCAATGGATATACCTGGTAAGTCTGCTGCCACCTAGCGTCCTCAAAAGTCTTCCATTGTTGGTAGATATTATTATTATCACCCTGCAGGGGCTCTGGTTTAATATGATTGAGATCTCACTTTACAGCAACATCCGACAGGCAAGTTTTGTTATTAACACCCTACTCTATTTCATTTACAGTTTACAAGTCTTGGAGGTGTTGGGCTGTCTTCAGTTGTCGCCAGAGACTCTACGGTTGATTGGCAAAGAATGCAGGCATCTTCATACTCTAAATATTGGACAGTGCTACAAGGTAGGTCTGTTTAAAGCACATGGACTGCATTAGTAATTCTCGAAGACTATGTGATCCAACATAATTACACGAAATAACAAACCTATGGGAGTGAAAGCTCATAGATTTACATTTACCTTACATGGTTTAGAGATAATGATGGTAGAACACTTTCCTTGAAATATTTCTGCCTGAAGTGTTAATCGTTTTTTGATAAGAAATGAAATAAGATACTGTAAAATTAGTTTCCATCTCAGTGAGATGAAAACTCTGCCTCTAGGAATGAGGCAGAGAGAGAGAGAATTGAACCAGCAGCCTGAGAAAGCCCATGTTTATTAGAACAAAATCAATCTCAAAGCACTCTGAGCTGTTTGAATTTTTTTCATCTCAAATCATTCCGAGAATGATCCAGCAGCCTCAGAATGCCCATGTTTGTTAGTACAAATTCAATCTCAAAGCAATCTGAGCAGTATGGATTTTTTTCATCTCCAATCTTTCCGAGAATGAACTATAAGCAGCTTGAGTATCTCCACGTTTCTTAGTACAAAATGCTGAATGCGTTTTTACCGCTTTCTCGCAAATGACACAACGAAAAGCCGACATTTTCACAGGTTGGTTTTATTACAGTTATCTTGATTTGTGCAAAGAATGGAAGCATTTACAGACAGTTTACCAATGTTTAGCTGGGGCCTTACGACACAAGTGTCACAACCGGGACTCAGCACAAAATTGCATTACCATGAATGAAACAGTGGGGGTCCATACAAATGCAGAATTAACTTTTTTTTTAAGCTGTTCAGAAGAAACCTGGCTGGTAAAATGTTCATAGGAATAAGGTTACCAGCCAAAATACCATATCACATGTACTATCTGTGACTGGTTTACTGCTTACTTTTGCTAATAGTAAAAGCTAATAATAATAGCATTGTATGAAAAAGGCCCTGTCCAGCGTGGTGTTACTTTCTGGAACGATCTGAAAGGCCCCATAAAAAAGTCACATTCTCTTCCAACATTTATTAGAAGTCTAAAAAAAAAAAACCTTTTTAATGCATACTCATGCTAATGAGTGGAGGTGGTTAAAACCCTGGTGTCAGCCAGGAGATGATCAAATCCAGCAGGTCCTACCAAATATGGCCATAACTGTTTTTCATTGGGCCAAAAAAAGCCAAGATTCCATGTAAACCTCACCCCTGGTATACCCCACAAGCCTGTAAACTTTCATTGGCGAGACCCTAACCACTGCAGAGTAAGGAGTGTTGAAAGACAGCAGCTACCTGTCTCAGTGCAGTAATTGATTGACCCTTGTGCTAAGGGTCATTGGCACAAGGCGGTATGCACACTTGTGAAAACAACTTGCGGCCGCACACCGATCGTAAATAACACAAGTCTAAGTCTTGAGTGGCACTCCAATTCACCCACATGGTCATTTAGTGTAGCTTTGGGCTTGCATAGGGGGGGGTGGGGGTTATTGACCTAAAAGACATGAAATGAAATTTTCACAGGCTAGTTTTATGGCATATAGCTACAATTATATAGCATTAAGGCAAATGTACGGTTCCAAAAACCAAAGGTATGCTTTGCCTTTAAACACACGCACGTGCATTGAGCCTATAGAAAAAAAAAGAAAACAAGAGAGGGCATGCCCATGGTAGAACAAAAATAAAGGGGCTCAATGTACATGCATGTAGCTCATGAAAATTAAGTTAAACCTACAGATGGGTGAACAAACAAAAACAGACAAGTACCTCGGGTATAGACTATACAGAATAGGCAAGTTAACTTGAATTAGGCCCCTATATGAACAATTACATTACAGAGAATTAAAGATTAAGCTTCCAACATGATGGAATTGTAAATATACGTTTAAAAGTATAGAAATGTTTTTTGATGAATTAAGTTTATCAGTAAATCATTTCCAAAGCATGGGTCCCTCGCGTTTAATCGTTTTATGGGCGAAAGAAGTACAGGTACATGGAATGTGAAAAATACATCACTTTTTATCCCTCAAAAGTTTGAATCTGAGAAGCGTTATGGCCGTAACGCTTCTCAGAATGTGTATTCCAATGACGGATACTTCTTCTGCGTGAACACAACCGCTCCAGTTTTTTTGGTAATATCTCAAAAACGCTGCCACCTTTTTAACTGAAATTTACACAGGTTAGTTTTATTGCATCTACAATTATATACCATTAAGGCAAATTTACGGTCCCAAAAATCAAATGCATGTATACTTTGCCTTTAAAAGTTTTTTTTTTTTTTTTCTCTCATTTTTGCAAATGATGTACATGTAATCTACCCTTACAATTGAACTTTGCTCGGAAATTTAAGGAAAGACAAAGCGGAAAAGACAAACTCTCCGTTGAGCCTCGGGCGTTAAGAATAAGTGTTACCGGTAAATCCCATTGGGTGAGACGTGTTTCTAGCTGTGAGTGTCGCTTCAAGACAACCTGCAGCTTAAGTGCATAAATTGCTTTGAGGGACAACCGATTTCTGACATGTCTGACACTCTGGCTCAGACAGATCTCACGCCTCCATTATAACCATTTCTCGTCTTTAATCTTCAAGATTGATAGAAGATCTCTTTGGAACTGATTAGTTCTCTACATGTTCATTGACCCAGATTTGTTCCCTGTTAAAGAAATTGTTTTAAATGTCATTGTATGATACTCTAAATTTATAAAGAATCAAAAATAAATTATTATTATTTTTTTTATTTATGCAAATTATATTCCATACAGCTTGCTCTATGGTTGTATCGTATATAAATGGGGTGTGATCCCTGGCTACACAGCAGTAAACGGTTGAATGGATTCTGACTTTTTAATTAACTACCACTTATCGCTGGTGTTTTTTTTTTCTGTTTTTTTTTTATGCAATATCTTAAATTAAAGCCTCGGCCTATAACTTTCTAAAATCTGTAAAAAAATAACTATTTAAAATTTTAATCCAAATTTTTGTCAAAAAAATGTAACTGTTTTTGTTTCTTTTTTTTAATTTTATTTATATATATATATTTTTTTTTATGATAGCAACTGTGAACAATAGACACATCAGTATTTGACTGAAGAGGTAATTCTGATAGGTCAATCAAATGGTTCACTGCAGTTCACAGTAAAAATAAGGGGGGGGGGCAAAACGACAAGAGAAAAAAATATGTATAAAATAAAGAAAAAGAACGAAATATGTAGCAAGAAGGAGACGGACACAAGGGTTGCTAGCCCCTGTGCCCCATTAACACACCTGAACAGTGCGGTGAAGGTATGTGGTATACATGACCTGATCTGAAAGCATCATAATATGACTCGTAACAGATCGGGTTCAAAGGAGAACCACTTGGTAAAGGATTCGGTTATCAGCACTGATGAGAAATTGTACACCTCCACTACCCCTCCACAAACCTTGCATCTTTAAATCTTACAGGTTAAGTAAGTTGCTCTTGATCTGTCTGGTTTCCTCATGTGATGGGTCATTAAGCTGGGTACAAAGTGTGACATTTTGCCCCAAATGACTGTATTTAAACCCTGAGAATGCATCTGCTACCTGTATCAGTTTACCCTGATCAGAATCATAATGTTCATGAACACTTGCAATTAATAGTTAAATACAAGTCGAACAAGGGATTGGTTGGAGTGTTTCTCACACTCGATGACGATATATTGTTAACATGTTTGTTGTGAAATCCCCCCCCCCCAATAAAAAATAATAAATAAATAAATAAATAAAAATTGATGTCCTGTCACAGGTGAAACCAGTAACTTAAATGTACGTTATATTATTCTCTTTGCTTTTTTTTTTTGTCTAATTGTTACTGATTTCATAAACCTATACAATGTAAGTAGGCCTTGTATGAAACTATTCAGTTAACTAATAAAACTGGCTGATATTTAACATAAATACATGTTTGGTTTCACATGTAACAGGACACAAAATTGTTGTCCTTGTTACATGTGAAACCAGAAAAAAACGTTTGGGGCATATTTTCATTGATATTGCAATTTTTTTTAAACTAGTTAACAGTATCTCTAACGAAATGATATATGATAATCAGAGCTCTTCGGTGAATATGAGACATGGATTTCACATGTGTGTAACACGGACACGGGTTCCGTGTTACATTTGCTTGTGAAATCTGTAGCTTATTTGTGCCATATCACTGTAAGTTTCAATTGCAAAAAGTCAGAATTCCATTTGTTCAATAATGCTGTCTGTAAGTACACAGAAGATACCTCACTAAAGTTACAAAAGTAAATCAGACAGTTTTTAAGATAATGACAAAAGTTAGGTACTGATTTTACATGCAACAGGGACACCAAAAGACTTGGTATCCTGTTACGGTGTGACAGTTCATATGTATGGTGTACGAAGAAAACAAATTTGATTTGTAAAATTCATGTTGTGAATTATGTAGGTACTAGTGCTGAGTGTAACCCATATTATGAGTATATAAATTACTGTGAATGTGAAGAAATTCACAAAATTTCACACCTTGATTGAAGTTGTGTATCCATTTTCACGGAAAGACCCACATATCTTCATGTGCCCGGATGAAGGACGTTACGAAACCGTGACCGGCAAAATGTCGTAGGCAATTTACTGTCCCAACTTGTGATTCAAGAAAACTAAGTGTGAAAGTTTGCTGATTTCTCTGCCATTTATAAGTCATTGCAGGAAAATTATATTCGGCATGTGAATGGAAAAACATGTCTGGGGGTTTATTCTAGTGTAACATAAGAACAAGTAAGGATTTGCAGTGACACCATGTGGTTTAAACATATTTTGAGTGTTCCGAAGCTTCATACTGAATATACTCAAAAGAGATTTCAACCACATGTTGTCATTGCAAATCCTTACTTACTGTATTCCCACCGTGCAAACCTTCAAGTCTTATTTAGATGACAGTCATGCCCTATCTTTTCAAAAGAGCCATGTTATTGCTTGTGACCTTTTGCTGGGGCAAAAAGTTGTAATACGTATGCCTGGAAAAAGGTCGTACAGCCTTGCGACCTTCTTCCTGGGCAAATGGCGATATGAACCTGTGTTCATGGTTCATAGTCTCCATGCAGTCTAACTTGTTCCCTTGAGCATCTCTTGTAAATGTTCAATCTTCGACACTAGACCTATACATTAAGCCCCGCCCTTGCAGTATTGACCAATCACAGACGTGATTGCGCAACCAAACGTCCTACAAATAGGTTGGTGCATCTGGCGAGATAAACCTGTGTTTATGGTTCATAGTCTCCATGCAGTCTTACTTCTTCCCTTGAGCATCTCTTGTAAATATTCAATCTTCGACAATAGACCGATCCATTAAGCCCCGCCCTTGCTGTATTGACCAATCACAGACGTGATTGTGCAACCAAAAGTCCGACAAACACGTTGGTGCATCTGGCGCGCGTGCACAGTGGGCGGGACTTAATGGATCGGCCTATTAACGCTCATTACCCTGTCAGAAAAACTACCCTTACAGAAATTGCAGATTGCAGCAAGCTAGTGTTAAACTTGGGGCAAGTTTATTGAGATTGCCACAAGCACAACAAGCTTGTATTCATTCCTGGAAGCTCCTTGCCAGCTCCATGTGCAAGCTTACAAAGATGAGCCCAAGCTTGCAACAGAGAGCTTTAAGGGAAGATACGACTTGTCGACATTCTAAAACTTGAATTTTATGTAAAAGTTAAATAATATGAGACACAACCTTGTTGCATCAACACATGGGTGAGGGTGGATGAAAATGAAAAATCCATGAAAAACCCATGGAGGGTTTGGTGGCTACCAACCACGCCATGACCCCCATCTATGGCAGCATTCTGTCTGGTAAATGTACAATGTAGACGAGGCAAGCATCTTGGTGAAGTCAAAATACAGTACAACAAGGATCTGGATTTATACAAATGACATTTAAAATAAAAATTTTAAAAATAAATAAATAAGGGAGACAAATTCCATACAAGTAACTTTGTAAAAGTTAAGAAATCCTGAATAATCTAGAGAAGTTTCATCCCTGTATGTAGATTAGCCCTTGCACTTTAAAGATTCTCCTACTTTTTTTTCAAAGGGTCAAATTTCATGCCTGATCTACTGTGGCATATACTTGTCACAAAACTAAGTGCAGCCTAAATGTTACACTTAAGTCACTTTTCTACTATGGTTTAAGTGATTGCGATTGTCTGTTTCTATTATCAGGTGACTGATGACTGCATTAGCGTCCTTGCCGGACATCTGCGGAATCTTAAACATCTAGATCTCAGAGGCTGCAAGCAGGTGTGTAGAATAAGTTGTCATTTTCTTAAAGTTTTACTCAATCTCTACTCCTTGATCAATGTTGCATATTTTATTTATTATTTTATAATTAAAGCCCTCAGCTCAACATTGGTAAGAAGAAAAGCATAAATGTTCACAGATGTACAGTACCTTACATGGTATAAAGATAATGATGGCAGAAAACTTTCCTTGAAATACTTCTGCCTAAAGTGTTATCATTTTTTATTTAAATATAAATGAATGCCGAATGCACGTTTTCTCGCAAATAAAACAACGAAATGAGCTGGTATTTTCACAGGTTGGTTTTATTACAAATATCTTGATTTAGTGCAAAGAATGGAAGCATTTTCAGTCAGTTTACCAATGTTGAGCTGGGGCTTTAACAGCCTTGCTGCTGTACATGTGGCATTTATTAAGATTTCTTTACCCTGAGTATACCCAAACAGTTAGAACAGGTTTCCATTTGGTCTCTGCATATAAACTACAAAGAAAGAGAAAAAACGTTTACTACGTAAGTTATTATATACTAATGTGGTAAATTCACTTCAAACAATAGCATCATTACACCTTTTGGGAAGTGAACAGGCTTGGTGGTCCAGTGGTGACATTTGCTCTAGAATGGCATCAGTCAATGGTTCGAATCCCGTCCATTAAGTAGTTTTCTCATGGATTGTTTTCTAGATTGTTTGTTTGTTTGTTTGTTTGTTTTTTTGTTTTTTTGTTTTTTTTGGGGGTTTTTTTTCAGCAAGAGGGCGCAGTACTTACTCCATTTTGAAAGTGCAAACGTATTTCAAAACATTCTGCAACTTTCTTACACTGAGTACATTGTAAAGCCGTCAATATAAAAAAGACTCAAAAGTTGTATAATAACTGCTTTATTAGAAGTCTAATTGCATCTGCCACATTATTTCTATGGTTTGACCCCAAATTACCCTCAAAGGGCGCCCTCTTGCAGTAAAACAAATAAGGCCTTTTACAGTGGTGTATGTCTACATGTATTTATCTTCCAGCCTGCGCTAATCATCCATCCAGATTGCTCGACAGCTGTGGTTTATAGAGCCATAAACAACCATTACGGCTGCAATTTTATATCCAATGGTGCGTAGTTACTGTTTGAGCGCAGATACGCGCTCGTGCAAGACGTGTACCAGCCATAGAGCTATAAATATTGAGTAACTCAATGGTACCAGCAGAGCAGTCCTCGAAAGTAACTTTGATTGTTTAAAGTTTGAAATTGGTCAATGTTGGAAGCAGTTTACATAGTTTATTATTACTGGAAGCAGTAGTAGTAATAAATGCTACAAGTTTGTTCGGAAAGTTAAATAAAAGAACTTGTTCGCTGAATTTCCTTTGTAAGCTTTGTTTGGTCGTGTGGTGATCATAGTCAGCGGGAAGAAAAATTTGTTATCACACGGGCGCTCGTGGAATACGGAAAAATAGAGCGCGTCTGCGTCCCATATCCCACTCGGCCTTCGGCTTTGTTAGATTTGGGATGCAGAAGCGCTACATTTTTCTGTATACCACTCGCACTTGTGTGATAACTAATAATATTTACAATAAAGACAAAAATTTATTTATTTATTTATTTATTTATTTATTTATTTATTTATTTATTTATTTATTTATTTATTTATTTATTTATTTATTTATTTATTTATTTATTTATTTATTTATTTATTTATTTTATTTATTTATTTATTTATTTATTTATTTATTTATTTATTTATTATTCTATTTTTTATTTTTTAAAATTTTTTATTTATTTCCTTTTTTTTCAGATAAGAGATTCATGTGTTAGAAAGATTGTAAGGAATTGCAAGAGACTGGTAACTCTGGTCTTAGCTAACTGCAACCACATCACCAATGCAGCCATTGTGGAGATTGCAACGTATCTATCTACCATCAGGTAATTTTGTGTTTCGGGGGTGGATTTCACAAAACCAGTCCTAATTTGAGACTAGTCCTAACTTATGACTTGTCGTATAAGTTAGCACTAGTTACTTGTTCCAACTCGAGACATGACTAGTCCTAGCGCTTTGTGAAATCCACACCAGGTAATTAAAGGAACCCTCGAAAGTACCAAATGTGATATTTATACCTTGCTTTAGTTTCATTGTTTGATCGCCTTGAATTACTCAAAGAATTGCATATATAATTTGTGTGTGTGTGTGTGAATGTTGTACTAAGACTGTTCCCACTTGACGCCACTCAGTGTAAAATCGGCCATCTTTACAGGCGATGATACACTGTTTTGAACGCACGCGCATTTTGCGTAAATACCGCACGTGGCAAACAGGAGTTGTGATAAAGACCTGGCATGATTGGTCAGTGAACCACTTTGCTACGTAGAAAAAAAATGAGAACGCTCGACACAGCTCAAAGCCAAAACCCAAGTTGCCCATAAATAATGGCGTACATGTATATCAGGAACTGTGTCTGCTGTCATGGCTGTTGCCACTTGAAGAGTTTAGCCCATGTTGTCCCCTTTGCACTGCCGTCACCTGCGGTAACCCTAGCTGTCTGAATATGGTCTGCCATTTTTGGGAATCAAAATGCTGGTAGAGATATGGATCACGCCTAAACTACATGCGCATCGCCTTTAATGTGCACTTCACACTAACACACAGGAACTCGGCCTCCCAAAATGGCACAAGCAAGATTGATGGTGGGATGACGTCAGGTGAATTGGGTCAATTATGAGGAGTGTTTCCTGTCGTTAAAAAGGGTCTTTGACTCTGTGTGATGCTTTAGCGACTTTCATTAGCCTCTTTGAGATATGGTGGACACTATGGGACTGCAATGGTTGGTTTGGGTGTATACAGACAATTTTACCCAAACCAAATAGTGTCCTCCTGGTAATGTGTCCACCATCTCAAAACGGATTGTAATGTGTCCACCATTTTGAGATGTGGTGGAAACATTATACTAGAGCACTAATTGGTTTGGGTAAATTCGTCTGTACACACCGAAACCAAATAGTGCGCTCCAATATTTTATAGTGTCTGCCATACATTTAGAAAAATGGGGGCAGGCCTTTGCTGGCCAAATCAGAAAAATTGTACAAGGGCATGCTGGCCAAGTTGGTAGTGACAGTGCAATTTTTCATTGTGTGTCAATACATGTAGTTGTGAGTTTCGTCAGCTATTCAAATTTGATAATATGCTCGTTGGTGTGTCGTGGCCGAGCGGTCAAGCACACCGGACCTAAGCTCTGGTATTCTATCAGCAACGTGTGGGTTGGAGTCCCAGTCTTGACACTTGTGTCCTGAAGCAAGACACTTAACCATCATTGCTTCGTCCTTCGGATGGGATTTAAAGCCCTAGGGTCCGGCATGCGTTGTGCCGTGAACGTAGAAGAACCCAGTACACTTGTCGTTTAGAGAAGGGGTTCGCCTCTGCGTTTTCTGGTATGGTTGGCTGCAGATTGCGCCACAGCACCTTGAAAACCGCTGGTGCTATGTAAATGAGTGGGTCTTGTAACATGTGTAATTCCCAACATACTAGACAAAATTATGAACACTTTGAGACACCCTCAGGTGTGATAAACTTAAAGTGCTCATGTATAAGAACTGCATATTTCTATTTGTACTGTGAAAGACAGGCCATTAAGATCAGTGATTCATAGCTGTTGAGAGATTCTAATGGCCTTAAAGGGTTACATTGCCTTCGGATCGGGTGCGTTTGGGCTATACACATGTACAAAGCCAGGCATGTGATTTCTCAGGGTTTTTCCTACTGGTAGATGGGGTTATTTGATCAAGAGTGGTCTCCAAAGTAATTGTTTGGCAAAAAGAAACAGTCATTTTCTAAGTAAAACATTTATCTTTGGATTTTTATTTTTTATTTTATTTGATGGATGCATGTTTAATTTAACGACCTTCTGATCATGATGGATATGAAATTGCATTTAAGGACCTTATAGCACTGAGCCGACAAAATTTTCTTGAAAGAAGTTTAAAGCTGTCACCAGAGGGGGAAAGAGATACTCCATATTGTGCCAAACCTGTATTGTTGTATTTCTGGTGATGCACAGTCTGTAAACCTCCCTGAATTGTACCATCTGGGAGGTTCCGGGTCTAGAATAAGGGGGAACCCAGGCCCGCGAGCCATTTGTCAGGAATTTACACATTCGGCAAATCTTATCCCTGAAAAAGCGTTAGCAATGAAAATGGTGGAAAGCTAATTTTAAAAGTAGAATTATAAAATGATACACATGAATCCCTTGAAAATTCACATAAACATCCCTTGGTTTTCGCCTAATTTCGTAACAACAGTGGTCCGCCATTTTGTAGAGCCAAACGTTTGAGTCCACGAAATGATGGACCATATGTTTCTATGTAGAGTGTGGTTCCGCTGGTTATTTCCAGAGGCAATATGCATGTGTTTTGTTGTTGTTGTTGTTGTTGTTGTTGTTGTTGTTGTTGTTGTTGTTGTTGTTGTTGTTGTTGTTGTTGTTGTTGTTGTTGTTGTTGTTGTTGTTGTTGTTGTTGTTGTTGTTGTTGTTGTTGTTGTTGTTGTTGTTGTTGTTGTTGTTGTTGTTGTTGTTGTTGTTGTTGTTGTTGTTGTTGTTGTTGTTGTTGTTGTTGTTGTTGTTGTTGTTGTTGTTGTTGTTGTTGTTGTTGTTGTTGTTGTTGTTGTTGTTGTTGTTGTTGTTGTTGTTGTTGTTGTTGTTGTTGTTGTTGTTGTTGTTGTTGTTGTTGTTGTTGTTACTGTTGTTGTTGTTGTTTTTTCTGTTACAACACACTGTAGGTGTTTTATTGAATGTGCAACTCTTTGAAAAGGATTTTAAAAGCTGTTACAGGCAGCTACATTTGAAGAGATTTGAAAGCAATGTGTCCCTTTAGTTTTTGATCGAGCTGTTTTGATAAAATGTTGAACATGAACATGTGTAAAATATTAACGTGGGAAAAACCAATTTGCCATTGAATTGCAAAAATGAGAATGTGTGGGCATTGCAAAAACATGTTCTCTTCTTTGTAGAAGGGGGTGTTGGGCCATGTAAAAAAAGTGTTGTTGATCATCCATACTTTTCAATTTCTGCAGGTTGGCAGAAATGTTTTTCCCCTTTTTTCCTGCCAATCAGATACATGTAGTTCAATACAGCATCAACTCCATTGCATAAACTCTCCGTGCATGTTGCGCTCGTGAAAACTTGCTGGTACCAAGACTTAGCACAGCAGAAACAAAAGGGTAGTCCAATGCAGAGCAACTGGCAGCCCGCAATTGGTCAATGAGAGACTTTTGAGATGCTGGCGGCAGCAGACACAACGGTCCTCTTTGACAGTTCTGAGCACGTGCGCACATGCTCACTCATGCCCATGTAGTGCTGTATAATAGACCGATTGCGCCACCAATGCTTACATGTCACCACATGACCCATTGTGGGTACTACGTCATCTGAGCTGATGGCAAACTATGTGCATATACATGCCCTGACCGACAGAGACACACCAACAGTTGGCTTTTGGTAATAATAACACAGTTACTAAGCAATTTTATTAAAGTTGTGCGTTGTGACATTGATATTAATCACATTACTGTTCATAAACTACAAGTATTCTACAAGTTGTTACAACTTTTCTGAAACAAGTAAAAACTAGGTCAGGGGACGTGTTTGCCGGTCAGGCACGATTCTAAGCACAATTTTTTTTTACGTGGCCTTTAGGAGAACCAGGGATGAAAAAGCCAAGGGAAACGTTTTGTGGATTTGCCCCTGGCAAGAATAAACGAAAAAAACGTGATCAAGTCCTTATGGTGTGGATGAGGGTTGCCCTCCCGTCCTCAGCAGCTCAGTCCCCCCGCGGCAAATGACACTCTAGATCCGGCATTGCCATCTTCTGTTTTATCTGCATGATAATTGTAATGGATTGATATCATTTGCTGTTAGCTAATTTAAAGAGAGACCCTTCGGTCAAATTCAGTTCTGGTGGTGCACTCAGTTTTCCAACAGATAGACTCCTTATGAAAGTGGGAAACAAAATTGCAATTCTCTAACCGCAAGTTCAAATGGAGTAAAAATGTCAATGTATTTGAAACCCTGCCAGTGCACTTGATATCTAAATCCCCAAAACATCCAATGACATCACATTTTAAATATATGGGTCTGTACGTTTTCGCACTCAACATTTTTTAGTTCATTCCTGAGTTTCCATGATATTCGGTCAAAAAGCCATTGAATTTAAACCTTTTGACTGACACAAACATTCCTCTTTGGAATGTGCAGACGCATTTGTTTCCGATGAAGTCATGTTTCAAATTTCGCTCTGAAAGAGTTGCAGCTAAAATGACGTTTCACACCATTTTACCCTAAAGTTAGAGACCTGTAGTTTGTTTTTCCACATTCATAAGGAATCCATCTCTTGAAAAGTGAGTGAATCATAAAACTGAATATATATATAAAAAAAATATATATATTTTGTATTTTTTTTTATTGAAGTTGCCAGACACACAAGGCACTCGAGGTGTGTACTACAAATCAGCTGTTTTCCCAGGGGCCATTGCCACCTACTCCTGGGGCTGAAACAGAGTTACCCCCTTTACAGTCCGTAAGGATGTAGGCTTGGGTATCATCCATCAGAAGCTGGTAGAGCAGAAAGCTCTACCTCCCCAAATTTTACGAAGCAATTATGGTTAAGTGCCTTGCTCAAGGACACAAGTGTCATGACCGGGACTCAAACCCACACTCCGATGACTCAGCCACCAGAGCTTGAGTCCCACGCACTAACCACTCGGCCACGACATGCCACAAGCGTGACTCTATTGACTCTAGAGCCCCTGTTTAATTACACCTGATATACAATCCCAAATTGAAACATTTGTAATGGGGCTGTGTAACTGTTTTTCATGTTTCTGTTTTTGAGTGTTTTTTAATTTTTATTTTTTTTTTGTTCGATGTTGTCAGATCTTTGGATGTTTCGGGATGTAAGAAAGTAAGCAATGAAGGAGTGCGTTCCCTAGCAACTTGCTGTCATCACTTGACCTCTCTTGATGTCAGCTCAACAGGAGTCAACCACAAAAGGTGAACTGCTCAACTCTACTCTTACTCTTACCCAACTCTGTTGGGTGCGGCGAGAAAGTGAAGTTATGTGGCGTGTCGTGGACGAGTAGATAAAAACACCGGACTCAAGCTCTGGTGTTTCTGATCAACAGAGTGTGGGTTCGAGTCCCGGCCGTGACACTTGTGTCCTAAAGCAAGACACTTTAAACCATTATTGCTGCGTCTTTCAGAGGGGACGTAAAGCCTGTGTGTTGTGTAATGCACATATAAGAACCAGAGCACTTTTTCGCAAAGAGAAGGGGTTTGCCCCGGTGGTCCTGGTTTGATCGACTGCACTGAATGCTCCACAGCACCTCGTAAAGCCGTTACATGGTGCTATGTAAAGAAACAGCAGCCGATTTCACGAAACTTTACGCAACTGCCTAAGTCCACTTGTGCAACATTTATTGCGTAAGTTGGGCCACTTATGCAGTAAAATATGGCACAAGTAGGCTTACGCAGTTGCGTAAAGTTTTGTGAAATCGGCTGCTGGTCAAATACTTCAAAACGTAACTCCGGATACCTTGCAGGAAAAATACTGAGCGCTTTGAGACGTCCATCGGGTGTGATAAAGCAATATATGAGGACGCCACTATATTATTACTAACTCTCAATAGCTAGATGCAGTACCTTCTGTCTAGCTGGATCAGCTGATACAGACACGGAAGTTACATTAATGTCCTGACTGATAATAGTTTGTTTGCCCCTTGACATTAGCGTATCCGCTCTGGCCAGTTATTGCAACAAGACGCTGGTGTCAGCTCGCTTCAACTGCTGCAAGGACATCACTGAAGCTGCAACGATCAAACTACTCAAAAACTGCAAAAAGTTAGTCCATTTCTTTCTGCAAATTAGTAGTAGGCGAACAAAAAACATTCCCGTACCTCCAGCGGGTGCGGCTTTCAATATCGGGGGGGGGGGGGGGGGGGTATGTTTTTTTAATGAATTAATTTTTTTCATGGTGGGCACTGGGGGGGGGTCACTGAAAATTTATGGAGGGAGGTGGGGACACAGCCCCCCGGTGGATACGCCACAGCCTACCTCCCCAGGTGATGAATTTAATGCTGGGGGGTATGCAAAGTGACCTATTGACCTAATTCACCTTGTCTTGTTTTGTTTTTTTGCCATTTTGGGAGTCGGTTTCCCAGTGTGTTATACTGTGTATTGTGCATTTTAGGTGACATTGGAGCGTTGACACACTCACCATATCTTTACATACAATTTGATTCAATGGCAGAAGGTGGGCAGAGAGTAGCCACGAGTGACGTCAATACTCACCCCTCTACTCTTCAACCTAACAGGACCCCACTGTCTATGTGAGAAAAATTCTGGCTGCATAGCTTCAGCCCTTGCATAGTGCTCCAACGGACTGTTACCCTGTTGTTCCACTTGACCGTACCTTTGGCCGCACCACACGTTTCTCATGCCCATTCACATTATTTATACTGCAGCTGCCCCCCAAAGCGAATACTCGGCGATGCTCATCAAGGCTTATTTCCACGTACCGCCTGACTTTAAAAATTGGAATTCACTTCCTGTTACCTGCTTCCCTGCGTCTTAAAAACATGTCCCAAAAATCTCTCTACTTTTTGATTTCCTATTCTTGAATCCCCTTTCGCCATTTTTAGCCATCACCTCGAGTGGTCTGTTTAAGGGCCTTGTGAATGGCAATTTCAACAATAAAAAAAAGATAATAAAAATAATTTTTCCATGTTATACCTTTTTACAGGTTTCCTCAATCGTACTGCTCACTTCTAGCTCCATTTGCTTCGGATGTTTCATTCTCTGAAAAATAAATGCATTTGTTTCAAATAAATTGAACTGTCTGTATGTGCTTTGTCATTCTGCTTGTTATTTTTTCTTGTGTTTTAGGCAGCTTCTGAAAAATATTGGCATACAATATACAGGGATGAGACATTTCAGACTTTTGTCTGAATTTAGACTTGTTTATGTCTGCCTGTTAAAAACACAGTAGCTATTTTTCAGATATAAAGAAAACAAGTTATCTGATCGACTTCTCTGGTGCTGAAAATTCTGCTCCCCAAAACTGCTTGAAATCATTAAATGCAGGGGTTACTAAAAGATATCATCATATCTACCAACAATTTGGATCCTGATACAGACTTTTTTCAGGAATGAGTCTCACTCCTGTGCATAATAGATCACCCCCACCCCAATTCAGATCAATCATCCTGCCGGTTTTACATGATGTTACTTTTTACATGCAGACCTCTTATGGACATATGTTTAAATGATAACTATTATGAATGGTTTGTTGCGCTATTTGTAACAGGAACACAAAGTTGACGTGACAATACCCAGGGGCCGAATTGCATCAACATTTACAAATAGGGCAGAACAATATAGGCAGGCATTGATACAACTGTTGAACAAAACGGGAAGATAAAAAAAAACAAAGACATTCACTGACAATAAGACTGATCATAATTTATTATGTTGATTGTGTTTATCGTGTTTTCTTTTTATTGTCTTGCAAACTGCATTTTCAAAAATGGTGCCTGTTAAAAACTCTTTTTAAAGCGAAACTTTATTCAGTTTTGCTTATACTTTTGCTTCTGTCATTTGACATTGTATTTGTTTTCCATTTCGTAGATTGTGTGCTTTCAGATTGATGACTTTATGTTGATAATACCACATGTTATTGTCTTTGTGATACATTGTTCTTGGGAATGAGTAGGCCTATATTAGTGTGTTTTTTTTTATTTATTTATTATTTTTTTATTGTTTTTTTTTTATTACCAAATTGCATTAGTATTGTTATTATTATTGATATTATTATTATAATTGATTTTTTTTTCAAGTGTCTAATTTGTAATCTTGTTTTCTTCATTTTATAGACTGAAGACGTTGCATCTTTACGGAGTGAAAGGTCTTCGTAATCTAAGTGTTTTGAAGCTACAGTATCCATGCCTTCAGTTCGGATGATGTTCTTAAGTCCCCTGTCACACCGTCACATGAGGGCGCTGTGAAGAAGCAATACATGTATGTATACTATTGCAGGTCGCGCTGGAGTGTCTTAGGCTAGAGCTGTGCAACGATGTCACACTTTTTTTTCCTCGACTGTAATAGTTTTTCACACAGAAACTTTTCTATTGAAGATTGGTACTGGTGTGAACTTCATCATCAGTGAGCTTTCAGACTGATACTCAAAAACTTTTTTTTTTTTTTATGTATGAATGTCAATCCTGTATTTACGTATACGTTTGGTAATGACTCTGAACATTTATGGCAATAATAACCTACTTGGTAAGAAGTACAGCAGCTTTGGATAGTATAATGTATTTTGAGAAACGTTTCACTTCGAAGTGCTGCGGCTATGGAAAAATATATCACTTTTTATCTCCAAAAATTTGAATCCGAGAAGCGTTATGGCTTCTCAGAATGTGTATTCCAATGACGGATACTTCTTTCGTGTGAACACAACCGCTCCAGATTTTTTTGTGATATTTCAAAAACGCTGCCACCTTTTGAAATGAAATTTTCACAGGTTAGTTTTATGGCATATATCTACAGTTATATAGCATTAAGGCAAATGTACGGTTCCAAAAACCAAAGGTATACTTTGCCTTTAAACATCGATGTAAGGTAAAACACTCTTTTTATCTCGATACAAATTTAACATTTAAGGGGCCTAGCAGATGTGATCTTTCTAATCAGTAGGCTTTGAAGTAAATTTTTTTGTCGTTTGGATAATTAAAGTTTAAATGAGGATGACATGTTCTCAAAATGCACCTACAAGAGGCTGTTACAATCTACTAGATGTAAACGTGTACATAACAAAATTGGCATTTCGTTTGAAGTGACGGTTTGTTTTATAATTACAGCAATTTAAAAGAAGACGTCGTGCCTTGTACATGTTTCTAAAATTGAATTTGCAAAAAGAAGTTTGAGTGGAATTAACGAAAAAGCAATATTTTGTATATAAGTATATGAATTTTTGTATTTTTGTTTTTGTTTTTGTAATTCTAATGTGCAATTATTTGGAATCTGACTTTGTAAAAATAAAGGTATAGATTTTTTTCCCCCCCGTTCTGACAATGTAATAATGATGTTTTATAAACTGATCCTCGTTGCAATGGAACCAAAAACGTGTGTGTGTGTGTGTGTGTGTGTGTGTCACAATTTTCCAGCTTCTTTCCTAATATTCATACTTTCCTCAAACACTGTGTATAGCCACACTCTACTTTCGATACTGGTGTACTGCGGCGATGCAGCTCCGTCTGAGTTATGGCGCCCGGATGGTTAGTAGAATTCGTCCTCTTTACCAACAAGAAGATGGACTGTGGACTTACATCAAGAAGTTTCATGGGGATTCATCTTTCATGCCGGGAAGGGGAGGGTGGTATCTTGGCCTACATGCACTTGCACTTGCTGAAATGACGCCCATACGTATTTCACGTTCCAACAATAGATGGAGCCCCAGTAACCAATCTTGCCCCTTCGGCGCTCTATAATCTTTACTTTTTTTTGGTAATATATTTACCCACCGGCGCCCCTTTTTCTTAGGCCTCTGTCAATTTCTATTTTTTTGTTTTTTTTTCTTTTTTTCTTTTATATAGAATTTTCTTTTACCCCCATTTGTCATTGATGTCATTGAGTGTCACGTTTTATTCAACTGGGTTTGCACAGTTTTTCTGCTGTTTTTAATAAAACTTCCTTTTTTTCTCCGATTTAATGAAGAGTACGCGTACACGTGTTTTGTTTTGGGTTGCACAGTTGAGCTATCAGTGATATGGGTAATTTGAGAGCATGATTCTTTCGGATAGTATGGTAGTTTATTTAGTTTAATATTGCAGTGAAGGCCGCCTGTACATTTGCCAACCAAGGTTGGCCAAATTCGCGGCTGTGGCGTCGCAAGATGGCCTATAATAACATTAAATTTTATCCCTAGGTGTATTGATAAAACAAGAGTGGCTTCCAACTGACGTCAAATCAATCATATCGACGTGTCTGCCTCCCTCGTTACTCTAAAAGGTGTGAATCGAAGCGGCCCAATATAAGTATTGATTTTCTCGAACTGGAATTTGAATTAATTTATCGAGTACCAGCGTAATTACAACCTTGTACCCATTATTTTTTTTTATATTATACACGATGGTGGAAACAACCAACGATGGGCACGATCAAGGTAATGTACCCCGTTGGGTACAGCTACCACTCGCGATCCCCTGAGCCGTGTACATGCACATCACGTGATTGGTCCTCGACCAATAACAATTAAAAGTCATCTGTGGTATAACTTAACAAGCAGATGTGTTTTTTTGTGTGTGTTTGTGTGGATTTTTTTGTTTTTGTGTTTTTGTTTGTTTTTTCGAATGAAGGGCAAATTTGAAGCAATAATGTTGCAAGGAATGTAAACAATTATATTTGATGAAAAAGATATTAACAAAATAGGGAGACCGCCAACATCAGGGCTGGATAGCTCAGTTGGTAGAGTGTTGGTATGTTTAACCGGTGGTCGCAGGACTCGCAGCTGGTTCAAATCCCGCTCCAGTCAATGTTTCTTTGTTCACCCCAAAATTAACAAAAACATACATTTTTGTTAAGATGAA
The DNA here is from genome assembly GCA_911728455.2 of Marthasterias glacialis. Taxonomy (NCBI): domain Eukaryota; kingdom Metazoa; phylum Echinodermata; class Asteroidea; order Forcipulatida; family Asteriidae; genus Marthasterias; species Marthasterias glacialis. Next base: position 6,359,101 of record OU452220.1, read on the forward strand.
TAATCAAACTGTACGAAAGTCCTTTTTACAAAACACATCTAAAGGACACCAATGAACAGAAGGGATCAACGATTTTAGGAAATGGTTTAGATCACTGAGCATATTCTCTGTGTATGTTTTGAGTGTAGTATTGACTGCTTTGATTGCTGTTAAAACTACGACGTCCGAGACCGAGGCGCAAAATAGAACGGTCCAAGATCACTAAGAGTAAAATCAGTCAATAGACCTATTTGTTTAATAACACCTCATGTAAGTCTGGTTGGTACGGGTGCAGTACGATGATTGTTACGGGTAAACTGCGTCGTCTTCGCGCGGCTTTTAAAAAAGGCCATGCCACACCGGTAATTTTTACAGGCATCTTCACTCTAAAACGAAAGTTAGTCAAAACAGCCTGAAGTAGTCATTTTAGACCATTTTTGACTAATGTTAGTCAAAATGTGGTCTTAAAACTACTAATTAACGCTGTGTTGACTAAGTTAGGTTTTAGAGTGTTTGAGGCAACTGGCTGCACTGCGTGCCAAAGGAACACATTTGCAGAACAATATATATTCTTCTAGCTGTTACTAACTATACTATCCCCAAGGAAATGTGAAATGCCCTTTCTTTTTGGAGATTACCTAGAACTGGTTGCCTGTAAATTACCTCGTGTGACATAGCCCGAAGACATATCATGTGACGCGCTCTACACCAATCACAAGCCAGAATATCCAAAAGGGGGTGTTATGACCTCGTATGGGTGCACCCATACACCCGGGTGTACATAAACATTCTGTGCAGGAATTTATATACTTTCATCTACTCTCAACAGCGGAAAACAATCATGATGGCAATCAACGTGACAAGACGCTTATTTTGTTTGGTTAGAAAGGTCCAGCCTTTATCAGTTCCCTGTGTGCCGTGTAGGTAAATGTGAAGATAATTACAGCGTATTAGAGGGGATCTGTATGTATTGCTGTAAACCTTAGGAGTCCGAAATCACCCCCCCCCCCCGCTTTAAAATTGTAATGAGATGGTCAGGTTATGGAGACGAGGTTGACGGATGACAATTGAACAGCACAGACAAAACTGAAACTGAAGTTTTCATTTTCGAGTTATTTTCTTTGACCCCAACCACCTGCACTTTCAAAAAGAAGTCGACATTATTTAAGTATTGGTATTTTGAATGGTCCTAAAACCAAAGGTTTAATATGCGAAAGGCAGCGAAACGTAGTGGCGGTCCCTCAACATAAACCTCTGTTATTTCGGACGATCAGCAAGGTTACTAAATATGTATGTGTGATCCGTGCTCCTGTGATTTGTGCTCGAAACTGAATTGATTCCAGCGAACGAAATTTAAAAGGACGAGTTGTTCTTTAAATCGTGTTTTACCTGTAAGTAGATGGCTATAAAAGTATTGGTTTTTGAAATAATTATCCCTATCAACCACCCTACGTTAAAATGTGTACGACAGCCATGCCCACTGCTGGTACCCATTCGTCAAGTGTATATGTTACGAACCTTTTTAGGCAACCGGCTGAAATTGAGCAGGCAGCGCGCGCGGAGTTTCTTTGTGCTCCACGCCCCCCCCCCCCCCAAAAAAAAAAAAAAAAGTCATTTACTTTTACTGTTATCATTCGTTGATTTTTTTCGTTCATCGATATCTCATTTGAAAGTTAATAAATTTGGTCATCCTACAAAAATAGTACTTCAACATTTGGATTCACTTAATGGAAAAATCGGCATGTGCACGGATCACATATCGTTAATGTTATGAAACAGAGCCCATTATACTCTTTGATAAGCTTTCATAACTGGAAAAATTAATAACACTTTTAATTACACACCTTGGACTAATATTAAACTCCTTGGCTTCTGTAAGTCTTCTGCCACACCATTTATAGAATCGATTCCAGTGATGCTTTTCTTTTACGAGTTGCATTTTTGCGTTTGATGGGCATCGCATCATCATGATTGTTTTCCGCTGTTGAGAGTAGATGAAAGTATATAAATTCCTGCACAGAATGTTTATGTACACCCGGGCGTATGGGTGCACCCATACACCCGGATGTACATAAACATTCTGTGCAGGAAAAGAAAAGCATCACTGGAATCGATTCTATAAATGGTGTGGCAGAAGACTTACAAAAGCCAAGGAGTTTAATATTAGTCCAAGTTGTGTAATTAAAATTGTTATTAATTTTCCAGTTATGAAAGCTTATCAAAGAGTATAATGGGCTCTGTTTCATAACATTAACGATAAAGTGATCCGTGCACAAGCCGATTTTTCCATAAAGTGAATCCAATGTTGAAGTGCTATTTTTGTAGGATGACCAAAGTTATGAACTTTCAAATGAGATATCGATGAACGAAAAGATTCAACGAATGATAACAGTAAAAGAAAATGACTTTTTTTTTTTTTTTTTTTTTTTTTTTTTTTTTTTTTGGGGGGGGGGGGGGGGGGCGTGGAGCACAAAGAAACTCCGCGCGCTGCCTGCTCAATTTTAGCCGGTTGCCTAAAAAGGTTCGTAACATACACCTGACTTCTGGGTACCAGCAGTGGGCATGGCTGTCGTACACATTTTAACGTATAGGGTGGTTGATAGGGATAATCGTTTCAAAAAACAATACTTTTATAGCCATCTACTTACAGGTCAAAACACGATTTAAAGAACAACTCGTCCTTTTAAATTTCGTTTGCTGGAATCAATTCAGTTTCGAGCTAAAATCACAGGAGCACGGATCACACATACACTGTACATGTTTAGTAACCTTGCTGATCGTCCGAAATAACAGAGGATTATGTTGAGGGACCGCCACTACGTTTCGCTGCCTTTCGCATATTAAACCTTTGGTTTTAGGGCCATTCAAAATACCAATACTTAAAAAATGTCGACTTCTTTTTGAAAGTGCAGGTGGTTGGGGTCAAAGGAAATAACTCGAAAATGAAAACTTCAGTTTCAGTTTTGTCTGGGCTGTTCAATTGTCATCTGTCAACCTCGTCTCCATAACCTGACCATCTCGTTACAATTTTAAAGCGGGGGGGGGGGGGGTTTCGGACTCCTAAGGTTTACAGCAATACATACAGATCCCCTCTAATACGTTGTAATCTTCACATTTACCTACACGGCACACAGTGAACTGATAAAGGCTGGACCTTTCTAACCAAAATAAGCGTCTTGCCACGTTCACCAATATCTTGAAGAAAAAAAACATCTCCCGTAACCCGAGGAGTCGTGTTACAGGAGACGCGCCAGTCAGCCTGCTGCATATTAAGTTAGTCAGCTCGTTGGATAATATTCCGAGTATCAATTCCTCGCTCAAGATGTCTTTACAATTCGACAGAGAAGTTCTTGCCTCGATCCTCCTCCTTATCCTGTCCCTGCCTCTCTCTGTGATTTCCCAGTAAAACAAATATCTTGAGATTTGTAAGTTTGTGGAGAGGTTTACCACCTGTGAATAAAGTAATCCCGTACATGATGTATGTGTGTTTATTGGGTGTAGAATAATGACGTGAAGCCGTGCATGCCCTGACCTGCTTGAGTTTTCTGCGAAAGTTGTATCTCTTGTAACTCGGTCAGGTAAATATTATGTGCATGAACAGTCGACTGCTCTTGCGATGCTCCAGGGTTGATAGCTTTCCATTATGGTTCACTGGAAATAATGTGTACAAGGGACAGGGCATTGGTTATGGTATGGGTAAATAATGTCCAGTGGTGTCGAATTATGAACCGTTATTTATTGAACCAAAGATTTAAAAGCAGTCTCAAATGTCCATATTAAAAACAGTCTCTTACAAAAAAGTAAACATTTCCAAAACAAATGAAATGATTGTATCAATAAATCACTAACGCCTATTAACATTATTATTATTATTATGATTATTATGTTTAATTAATTAATTTATTTTATCCATATTATTATTTGTTTTTCTTTTCATTTGAAGCTATTAGCTTCATTAAGGCATAAAAACTGTTATATTGGCATAACTGGCCAAAAAAAAAAAAAAAATACATAAATAAAAATAAGGTAGGGGAGAAAGGTCGGGATTCTTTTTTTTTTTTTTTTTTTTTTTTTCCCCTCCCAGCAATGAAAATTACATGTTTTCTAATTGTTTAAGCCGGTTTTAGAATGTATATATATAAATATCAATTTTTATTGTGTAAAATGCTGAAACAATAATTAAAATAGTTTGTATTGTAACGAACTATTTTTGTAACACAAAATAAATAGCAAAGTATTTTTAATGTTGTATAGTAGCAGTCCGCGCCGTGCAACAGTCTAGGACGAGGCTACCATGCTTTTCATTGTAGAGCAGCCTCACGCTCGCCGAACCAGACTTCCAAGAAAGCAGCCCGTGTATTCACCATTGTGAAACGCAGCGCAGTATAGCGGGAGTCGGGTACGCGACTAAACATGTACAATGTACAATGTACAGCCATGGTGCATCTATCTCCGGATGTACATGTACATTAATAGGGCCTGCGCAATCTTTTGCTGCATGTTCGATCGTTGTGCAACATTGTGCACTCCAACATGAGCGCTAGCGTCAGACAATACAACAATGAGAAACGGTCAAAAATTGTTTCAAACGTATTTATAACTAATTTATATAGATTTTAATCACTGAATTTCTTCCCTTGAAAAAAATATATATCCAGGGTCGGCCGTATTTTTAGGGTCGGTCGAGTTACGCCAACATAACATTTTTTTATGCCTTATTCAAGCTATTTTTATTTATTTCATTTGTTTTCTTCTTTTTTTTTCCTTCTGATATTTTCATTTTTCATTATTAAAGGGTCTGCGCAACATTGGTAAAGATATCATTTTTCTCGAAAAATATATACATTACAGATCAACACGGTAAAAAAAAAAAGTGAACTCTGATATTTGAACTATTTCCCCTGTTTCAGTAGAAACAGTCCAGCACAGTTCCATTACATTTGAACCTGTATTGTGACAAAGACATCTTACGCCAAGTCAACAGGCCGAGCGTCATTGGATGGGATAGCACACTATTCATCCTAGAGCGTAAATATAAATGATCACAGATTTGTACTCATTATAAAGATGGCCATGGTGGAAAACTTCCCCTGAAATAACATTGCTGCTTGGAATGCTTTAGTTTTACAGCCTTGGGCAAAAAGTTGTGATCGTGAGTCCAAAACTCGATGTTTGAAAACGGTGGAAACACTGAAGAACTGTTTCCCCCACAATCATATTCCCCTGAGTCCGACGGCTGATCGAGCTTAAACTTTCAAAGGTTTCTTATTTCATGTATACGTTTGGTCTCATAAAGTTTGGGTACTGATCTTTGATAATTATCAACGTTGGCCACGGCTTTATCCAATTAGTGCACGAACGTGTTATTATTATTTGTTGTAGACGGCCGTCTTCTATTTATATCACAGAGGTACCTAAAAATAGGTGATTAGTCGCCGTGTGGTACGCCAACGTAATTCCCTGATTATGTTTTCATTGAAGAAAACACAATTCTGCCTTTCATCATTACGGGAAAGATGCGCAGGGGAAAAGGAGCACAGGTGTGTGTACGACAAACAAGAATGATTCGCATAAAGCGTACACCCCACTCAGCGCACCTCTGTATTTTCCTGCAGCTTGTCACCTGGACGTTTGGATGTTGTGAAGTACAGCTATCCCTAGTCTTGATTCAAGACTGAGTTGTTCGTTTGTTCCCTCTCTGAGCCGCCCGTACCAAATACCCCCTGCGTATACTGTACGCGTACCGCACGAGGCCGAATAATTTGCTCCAAACACACCAATAGAGGGGGCTATATATAGCGGCGCCTGCATGTGTGTGCATATTGGACAGGTACCAATCGTAGAGTACGCTGCATAGCATGAGAGCGGGATGGGTACCGTACCTTATCGTACCGTAATATTCGGCTGGCTCGCGGGAACAAAATAATAGCACGGTCTGAAACCAGACTAAGCTATCCCTTGCTAATTGTGTTGATGTTTTGCTGTAACTGAGCAATTTGCATGATTATACGAGGCCCTTGGTTGGGATTCGAACCTAGGACATACACAGGCACAGTCAAATCACAGTGGCCAGACTTGAACCTGAACAGCATTCGTTCCATTCCTTCAATCCATCGATGCAACAAGATTTGTGCCTGGAAATGTTGTTGATACCCCTGGAACAATCGTAAGGCAGTGCCTGTTCTCAAAGTGACCCATTCCTCCTAAAAGCTGTACGCACATCTTCAAGCATGCACGCCAACAACCTCTGCAGTTGCACGCACTCGAAGGTGCCGGTATGCAACACTAAAAGTACCTACATACAAGAGAAGCCAGACAACTTTGGTTGGCTGAAGGCGTTTGATCCCAGTAGAACCTACTCTCATCCAGGAGCCACCTGCAGATCTCCTTCGCCCACCGTTTCAACACAAACTCTCGTCTTACCCGCAATTGATTGCCCTAAAGCAACCAGGAACAAGTTGCATCAGTCACAAGACCCGACGCTGCGGGAAACAAGGTCGTTAATCCCACTCGTTACCAGATACTCCGTGGTACCTAGATTGCCCTTGTTGAGGATAGACAACCAAGAGTCTCCCTCAGATGGGGAAAGCTACAGGTCCTCCAGAGGTACCACGAGAAACTCCAAAGGAGCAGTACTACTTGAGGAACCGAGGTGCAGTGTCGTCTCGGATCGTCTCCACTGGCCAGTTCGCCCCGGTCTCCCCCAGCGGCGCCAGGTGGTTCCGTCGTTTCGCAAGACGGGGAGAGTACGTCTCCTCTCGGATACGGAAGACTCGTTCGAGAGGCAATATGAGAAAGCATTTAATGTGACATTTGTTTTGGACCAAGAGGCTAGGTCTGTTGACATGGCCCATGTTGATCAGACCAGAGGCTATCCGACATTTTAAACTTAATTGTTATCTTCTTCCTTTTTAACTTATTTCATTAAGTCATTATTTTAAGTTATTCTTAACAAGCAAGCTCTACATACGGTTCAGATTACATGCAAAGGGACACATCGCATTCAGATCAGGCGCTTTCGGGCACGAACATGCGCTTGTAATGAAACGAATATTGTTGGAAAGGTATTTTATGAGTAGAATATAATAATTCATTTGAATACCTATTGAAATTAATAATGTGGTTTTTGTTTATTTTCTGTCTGCCATATTGTGGAACCAAATTGTTGTTTCCACAAAATGGCGGACCGTACGTTTCTATGTAGAGTGTGGTCCCGCTGGTTTTATTTCTCAGAGACAAATTTATTTCCTTTGAATCACTATTCACTAATTACAACACCGTGTTTTTTTTTTTTTTTTTTTTTTTTTTTTTTTTGCACGAACAAAAACACTCTTAAAATGGATGGTGAGCAATTCCAAACAACAACGTTTTAAGAGATTTGAAGGCAAGGTTCCCTTTAAGTACATGAACAGCCGCACTTCACTTTTGATGTTTATACTTTAGGGCATATTTGATCTGAAACGGGCCCCTTTAATCTTTACTTATTTCTGCATTGCAAACAGTTGTACGTAAAAGTGAACAAACCAGCGCTGTTTGTTGATTGAAAACGAACTGTTAAAAACTGTCAAATTCATGAATCAACGTCAGTTATCTGAGACTGGTGAATTGGAAATGCCGACCCAGAAATGGGTTAAAATGGGATCTTAACTCAGATTCTACGTCACTTTGACTCATATCTGGGTCATTTTCACACGGACTCCGGGTCATACTGACCCATAATGGATCTGGGCCCCTGGAACCCAGAATCTGGGTCAATTCTGACCCCAGGTTTTATTTTTAGAGTGCATGGACGGTTGTAGAAGCAGGAGTTCGAGCAACTGTAGCACTCTGCTATTTTAGGGCCATGTCACACGAGGCAGTTAACGTGCAACTGGTTGCAGGCAGTCTCCTGGAAGAAAAGTCATTCGATCACATTTCAGTTTTCATATAATTTTCTGGGGGATTGTAAGACATTGTTAGAAAAAAACATAACTCCTGTAATACCAAAGTGCTTCTTTGCATTGCAGAGCAGTTGGTTGCCTCCATGTAGCCAATAAAAGATGTCGTGTGTGACGAGGCCCTTAGATAATAATAATAAGAATAATATAACATTGTGTTCTTATATTTATAGAGTTTATCACACACCCAGGGCGTATTTAAGCGCTTATTGTTGTTTTAAACAGAATAAGCAGAGATATGGTGTTATTTTTAATTACGAGACCCGTTTTTATAGCACATTGTAAGGGTTTACAAGGTGTTGTGGCGCAACATTGCCAGAAACACACAGTCAATCCCTTTCTCTTAACGATAAGTGTACTGGGTTCTTTTAAAACACAGCTCGCGGGACCTAGGGCCAATCCGAAGGATGAAGCAATCATGGTGTAAGTGTCTTGCTTGAAAGGACATAAGTGTCAAGACTGGGAATCGAGCCCACACTCTGCTGATCGCAAACACCAGAGCTTGAGCCCGGTGCACTAAACATTTTTAGTTTCCGCTGAATCACCTGGTTTAAAAAAAAAAAAAAAAAAAAAAAAAAACGGTATCACTTTATAAAACACGGAGCTCATGGTTTGATCTCTTGCAAACGAAATACTATCTTGAGCATAACAACTCGGTAATGTGAAGATGTCCGTTAACTGTAGTATGATATTTCGCTTGCGAGGATGGCCTCTTGAATTATCACATGAGGCAACGACCGGAGTTGTGCGTTGCAGAATGAAATGGTGCATAAGGAGTGGATGGGTGTAGTGTACAGCAAGCACGCTACATGCACGCGGGAACCATTCAATTACATGCAACTTAATATGAATACAATCCTTCCAAATAGTTTGACTTCTTGCCAATCCGTGTTCCCCAACCTCTTATGTATTTATAAAAACACTGTATTATTATTATTATCATTTTTTAAAACAATTATAACTATGTTGTTGTATTTAATACAAGTAATTAATGTTTGTGAGACTCTTTCCTCCTCCCACTTTTGATTTACCCTTCTGTCTTTTTACCCTCCTGAACCTTTTATCAACCCTGTTTAGTGCCTTCAAAGCCCGCGGTTTAAACGGGTGGACTCTACCCGCTCTCAGTGCCTGCGTTGCTGTTTCATGTTTAACTCGAAAGAATGTGCATTGTGAATCAACAGAATACGCTGATGTATTGTTTGTAATAAAAAATATGGATGTTCTCCCCCTTTGTTAATAACATTTAAATTTATTGTTTGCTTTTGTATCTTTAACTATTGTAATTGTAATGTTCATTTTGTTTTTGTCATATTTTTTTTAAACTAAAATAGAGATAGAATTAGTGCAACTTCAGCTTTGTGGCTGACTAAAACAATATGGACAAGTAGACCAATAAGCTAATATGAAATAAGATTTCTCTGCTGTGCGTCTATTGGCAAAATAAAAAAAAATAATTAAACGAAAAACGTGTATGAATAAATACTGAAATACCTGCAGTAAATCAGTGAAAAACAAGTATTTTGAATCAAAACAGGTCTTCGAGACAGGTCCTTGGAAATATCCAAATAAACAACACTCGAACAAAAACATCCACCCCTGAGGAGTTTCCTCCAAAACATCAACAAAACAAAACGCACAACTGCCTCCCAACAGACCGTCACGTGACCTCTCCCATGCACTATCCCAGCGTCCCTGGAATTCCGGTCCTTTCCCTGGGTGACGTCATAGCAGTTGCCCTGTCGACATACAGGCTGGAGCAAACACACTTGTTATGACTCGCATCGGCCCGTATGATGCACGGTTTCAAACACTCGAGTGAATAAAAAAAAAAAAGGTCGCTTCCATTTTATATTGATCAAATACAAAATCACCGCACGAACTGACTCAGCAGCGGAAAGGTTGATGAACGGTTAACCATGTTGCAGTTACGAGGTTGTATAGCGGCAGGATAACGCATTGTCGAGTAGATTTGAGGTCCTTGTTAGCGGATGTAAGAAAACGTGTTGCGAATAATATTAATGGCATCGGTTGTCCGTTTCTTCTTTGAAGATTACGGGTAATGTAGAAGAGAGTGGATGCCAGGCGAAGTATTCCGCTGATTTGCTGCGCACATTACTTGTACAGAAAGACGTTTTTTCAATGATGGAAATAATTATTTTTGTCAAAAGAACTTCCTCCTGTTGAATGGCAGATTTCATGACAAGAACAGTGTTCTTGTTTGACTTGACACGTTCGAATAAAGTAAAATAAACATAGTTTGTTTGTTTTTGTTTGTTTGTTTGTTTGTTTTGTGAGGGGGGAGCTTGTTTAAAATGGTTTTGCAGTAGTGTTTAGTCCCTCCCACCCCCACCCCCAATTTCAGGTAGACCCGATTAATATTTTTACTAATTAAAACTTTATAGAAATCATAATAAGTAGGGAGATCTAATAAGTAGGGAGATCTAATGAACATGAGTAAGAATCACTTCTGATCTAACGGTGGGGGGGGGGGGGGGGGGTTGTAATTAAAAAAGAAAAACAAATGCAGAATATCATCGAGAAAAATTATATTTACAAGCATTTTAAGAAGAGTATACGTGTTGTGTATTAATGGAAATTTAATTTCCTTTCTAAAATGAAAAAAATATATATAATCGAGTTAATTTTCAACACTCAATTTTGTGAAGAGATCACGTGCTCTGCGTCCATTTTGGATCAATATCTGAGATTGATCACGTCGGTAACTGAAGATGGTGTTTCCAAGGAAGACGGTCGGCACTACTTACTCCGGAGTCGCCAAGACGGCTATTCGCACGACTTGGCCTCACGGAAAGCGACCTCCGTGGCCCAGATGTTGTGTTTACTAGTGGACTGGCATGCAGCGGTCACCACACACACAAGCATTGCAACGTCATAATTAGGGTTCAAGGCAATTTTTACAACGTTGTTCACCATAATTATGCCATCATTAAGCCCCGGAAGCTCTGAGCTTTTGGCGTTTTGGAGGTTGAAAATGCAAGCCTCCGTATGACTAAAAACAGAGAAATAGACACATTTTTTTTAAGCAGGTGTGATCCATGTCAATCAAACTTAATTTTACTGATCGGTCGTACTTAATGTTGCTTAAAGTCAACTCGTTTCATGACAACTCGGAAAACTCCACGTGCACTCAAAGCAACTTTTCTTTCCGCGGAATATTGCGTGCGATTCGTTGCCTTGCGCGCAATGTCAGCGGACCGCACCATTATTAAAAGGGGTGTTTTTCAAAAAGAACTGGTTCAGGAACGACCTTTTTTACACTAATAAAGAAAAAAATATCCAATAATGTTGAAATAAAACTTAATCGGTAAATTAGGAAGTTCAAAATAATGGAAAACAAAAGCAAGATTACAATTTTTTATTTTATTTAAATGATGTAAGTGTGGGCCATTTCTAAAACTACAAATTTATCGCCCTCGGTATAATGGTGCGGTCCTAAGCCAATGGACTACAAGCACAGTTATAGTATTGGCTTAAATCACGGACGGAAAACATGTTATCTTTACGAAAAAAAAATGCCCATCCCGAAAAATAAGTTAGCATATCGCGGACAAATGAGACCAGCATGTGGTTGTGAATTCAAACGTTTTTTATTGAAATATCTCAAGAGTCCGGAAGAAGCGTATTCAGGACATGGCAGAAAAGACGAGTTGCTATCAATGGTCCGGGCGAAAATATTTATAACCATTGGTAACGGCGATGGTAAATCGCCAGGGCAAAATAGGGCCTACCTATTCACGCTGGCAAAAAAAAAAAAAAAAAAAAAAAAAAAAAAAAAAAAAACCCCGGGCGAGGGGCATCGGGGCAAAACATTAAAGTTCCCGCCAGACGTCTCACAAACTCGCCCTGGGCCGGGCGAAAAAAAAATTAATCATTCTCTCATCAGAAACACTAATTAATACGTCCTAAGTACTTCCTAAGCGCTTCCGTATAGAAAAAAAAAATAGCAGAAAGAAAAAATGCAAGTGGCACAAAATGGAAAGAAATCCATCCCGCCGCCTCTCTCTTTGCGCCTTTTGTTTATTTTATTTTTTAATTTTCTTCGGGATCCTGGGGGCTCAAGTCCCCCGAGCGCCCCCCCCCCCCCCCCGGTGCGCCGTTGCTGGTTGCATTATGGTGTCAATCCTAATTTGCTATACAACAGGTCGACATAACGAAGTCTAGACACACCAACTAGCTGATGATATATATATATATATTTTTATTCAGCGCCTGCGGGACTCAAAATAATCAAGCCCACAGTCTGGCATCCTTCACAAGCAAATTAAATTGACAAAAAAAGCTTCTGTTACATAATATTTAGTCCCCCATGCTTGAATCCATAGTATCTGGGACTTGTTTCCAGTTGCAGATTATGTGTGTACTCAAGCAAACGGATTACATGGTGGGTCACTCAGATGGCCAACTTCGTTTGTTAGACTAAAATCAATTTGGAATTCAGCAATGCCACTGTTCCCGGCAAAAGGGCGTAAGGCCTTTCGCCCTTTAGCCGGGAACATAAAGTAGTTTGTCCCCGTAACAAAAGAAAGTAAGCAACAAAACGGCCCCTGGCATGAAAAATATATATCGTTTTTGTTATTTTTTTTCACTAGAACTACCCTGAAGACGTGTTTCCACATTCCCCATGCAGAATTTAACCTTTCTAGAAGGACTTTTGCATGGCAACATGTTTACGAAACTTTCCTGCTCATAATTCTTGAAACACAAATTTTAACATAAATTGCTTACGTCCTCTTGCCGGGAACTATCCCTTACGTCCTTTTGCCGGGCACACGACGCATTGTTCTTTCTGAAAACAGGTACACGTATGCAAAAATAAGATCACCGTCAAGTTTTCCCAGGTCACACTTTTCGCCTTTCCCGCGAAATATGCTAATTACACTGACGCATGCGCATAGACACTAGTGGTGGCCAAACGCCATAGAGTTGTGCACCAGGCAGACTTACAAACGCGTGTGCGTCACGCAAATTATTAGCCCCACACAAAAAAATATACGATGTTCCCTCGTTCTTCCCACCAGCAGTGTCAGTGGGCACGTGTAATGTGCAATTTACATTTTCATGAGAAATGTCTATTCAATGAGCTACTGTAGCTCATTTAGAGCCTACATTTTGTACAGTTTGAGGTCATTGTTGGACCACAATATACCAGTTCTTGTTTCGTGACACCTGGTATAATATACCTTTTTCCAAATGTCAAAATGGCCAACATTGCTTTATTATTTTATTCTACATATACTTTTTCCAAATGTTAAATTGCGATGGTCCTAAAAAACAAATATCTTTCTCACGACGTACTCTGACTTTGTGCCGAGTTTCATAATCGTGTGATCGTCAAAGGCACAATTCCATTACCCCGTACGATGACACGAACACAAAATGGACAACTTTCAATCTAAAGACAATATGTTTAAAGACGTGGTACTTGACTTAGAACGTTTTATATTGTTTGCAAAATACAGACAAACGGGATAACCATTATCTTCTTTTGGTAACTAACTCCACACATTAATGAACATTTACTTGGTAAGTGCACCGGAGAGCTGTCGATAGTTTAGTATAAACCACTGTGAGAAACGACTCCCTTTGAAGTAGTGTGGTTTTAGAGAAAGGGCTAATTTTCTACCTCAAAACAAAAATTGAATCTGAGAAATGATTCATGCATGAATCTTTTCACACGTAATGAAAAACATGCAGTTTCAGCATTTCGGATCCTTCTGCGTGGAAATGAGCTCCAGATTATCGCACCATTTCCAGGTTTTTGGACACAAAATTTTCTAACTCAAGTTTTGGTGGCTAGGTCACCGGAGTCTGGGTTTCAGTCCCGGTCGTGACACCTGTATCCTTGAGCAAGACACTTAACTATGACTGCTTTTCATCACCAAAGAGTAAACGGGTACATGCGAGGGTAGAGATTGTCTGCACTTATTTGGCTGTCGTTGCTGCATACTCCTAAAGAGTTGAGGGGGTTTTAGGAAATCTTAGGGCCCCAAAAACAGGGGTAATACTAAACAAATAAGTTCATAATAATGCAGTTTTTTCTTTTCTTTGTTAATTATACCGAGTGTTTATTTCTCTTTATCTAAATGGTGTAGGTATGGTTATAGTGGAAAACATCCCTTGAAATATTTTTGCTTGAATTCGTTTTGATCTCGCGGGTCCAAAAACTTGATGTGTAGAAAACAGTGCTGACGTGTAAGGTTTGTTTCACTAATGTCTCGTGGCTCTAACAACCAATTGAGCCTAGCCTTTCACATGTTATTTATTTATTCGCGTGTCGAGGCCGGGCAGTCAAGTGCACTGGACTCAAGCTCTGGCGTTTCTGATCCGCAGAGTGTGGGTTCGAGTCCGGGTCTTGACACTTGTGTCCTTAAGCAAGACACTTAACCGTTATTGCTTCGTCCTTCGGATGGGACGTAAAGCCCGTTGGTCCCGTGTGTTGTGTAATGCACGTAAAAGAACCCATCGCTAAGAGAAGGGGTTTGCCTTCTGGCAGCGCTCCATGCGCCGAAGCACCTTGTAAATCATTAGAAAGTGCTACATGATGGCTTTAATAATAATTTAAAAAAAATCAAAGCACAAACAAACAAAACAAACGCACAAACAAACGCACAAACAAACGCACAAACAAAACAAACGCACAAACAAACGCACAAACAAACGCACAAACAAACAAACGCACAAACAAACGCACAAACAAACAAACAAACAAACAAACAAACAAACAAACAAACAAACAAACAAACAACAACCCAACAACCCAACAAGCAAGCAAGCAAACAAGCAAGCAAGCAAGCAAGCAAGCAAGCAAGCAAGCAAGCAAGCAAGCAAGCAAGCAAGCAAGCAAGCAAGCAAGCAAGCAAGCAAGCAAGCAAGCAAGCAAGCAAGCAAGCAAGCAAGCAAGCAAGCAAGCAAGCAAGCAAGCAAGCAAGCAAGCAAGCAAGCAAGCAAGCAAGCAAGCAAGCAAGCAAGCAAGCAAGCAAGCAAGCAAGCAAGCAAGCAAGCAAGCAAGCAAGCAAGCAAGCAAGCAAGCAAAAAAAGCAAGCAAGCAAGCAAAAAAAGCAAACAAGCAAACAAGCAAGCAAGCAAGCAAGCAAGCAAGCAAGCAAACAAAAACTGCCTTAAAAATTATAGTAACAGCTCGAGTGCCTAATTGTTGTTATAAACGTGCGCTATATAAGACTCCGGTATTATCATTATTATTGTTTCACATCTAGGTTGGGTCAGTGTTGATATTGGTCTTTGACAATTACCAAATGTTGTCCGCCTGCTTTAATTAACCCTTAATTTGTTAATAAATCACAGCACGCTCCAGCAGAGTGCGTTGGATCCATTAAATCACACTCCTCGTTATTGCTGCCATTTCATGCGCTTGCCTGCACAAATCTCCCGTCAGTATCTGGGAAATGATAATAGTAATAATATACAGAGAGTCTCCAGCCCGGAGTCTCTAATAAGCCGGAGCTGTCATCATCGGTCAATTGTTATCCGCACGGCAGAGACAAGCATCCGTACAAATCTGAACCTAGGTTTTATGTGTCGGGTTTGACCTAGCTATTTCTTGGGCCGAGAGTAGTCTCTACATCGACAGACTTGATGAGTTCAAGATAAGAAATTCATGCCCCCCCCCCCCCCCATAAAAAAAACTCCACTTCAACACATAGTACCAAAACAATTTGGAAATTGAATTCCGATGTCAAGTATACGCTGAAGAGCTAAGTATGTCATTTTTTTTCTAAATGTAAGGCAGAAAGTGGACATATTTTGTGGGGGGAATTGTGCCGTTGATGATACAAGCATGAAATTTGGCACACACGAGTATTTAATGACTAAGATATCTGGCTATAGGACCATCGCATAATTATGTTCGTCCTTTGAAGAAAATACAAGTAGTATAACAAGCAGTGGCAGCCATGTTGACAATGTGAACAAATTGCTTGTTTTGTTTTTTTGTTTTTTTTGCCCTTATTTATATATATACTTTGAGTTTCTTTCAAAATTCAAATATGTAATGGCCCCGAAAGCCAATAATATTCCCTCGTGTTAAACTCAAAACCTACCTGCCGTACTACACCTGACGATAGGTCACATCAAGTGCACCCAAAAAGAATGATTTGGGAGACATTTTACCTTATACATATAGAACATAGACTTTTCTGTTGTTGATAAACAAACCGCGCTGGTTGGTATGGACTGCCAAATGTAGCAAAACATTCGAGTATTCTTGGCAGACGTCGGGACCAAATTCATTATTTTTGCAAACTTTCTATTTTAAAGAAAATACATCCAATGACTGGTTGGTTTGTTTCAAATAAATTCTAAAGAATTTGTGAACGTTTGTGTAACATTTGTGTAACACACTGTGATTAGCTGTTTTGCTATGATTTGATGGCTCCCCGTAGTTTCTCCATCTTGGTTGGCAAAAAACTTGGGCTGTAACGTTGCAAAAGAAAGGTATATTGTTAATAAGCCCTACATGAATATTTTTTTAGAAAAATAATTTTCAAAGGTAGCGATCTAGCCGATGATATCTTGATGCTATATTTTTATGATAAAATATCCACTTACAAAGACGGTGTACTTCCCTAATCTGCCGCTAAGATCTGCTCAACAACAGCTGAACTTATGTAAAAGGAACGGCCCATGGCAAACCATCAACGCATAACTATTAGCATAATAATTAAAAGTGAATTTTAAATAAAGAAATAAAAGAGTAGGGACCAAGGTCCTAAACGGCCGTTTAGAACCGGCAGGGTCGTGGCCGTGTGATAAAGGACCGAGCCGAATGCCCTTTTTGTTAAAAAAGCGTAACAATGTAGGAACATCCGTGAAAACTTTCTGCGCAATAAACACTCTCTGGTTATAAACACTATCAACCATGTCTTTGTCAGCTGTTTGAACACACCCATGTGACACGATCTCGAACCCCCCAAAAATGGATAAACTGTCTGGAGTATTTATGAATAGGGATTGAAAACACAAGTACTACACGACAAGACAAGGAGCACTAAATTAAGGGAAACACGTGTATATAGAACTACGACACCAGCTAGCAACTTGTATGAAATGAACCAAATCAACTAAGTCGTCTAATGAAACAATTAATGCTTTAATACATGCAGTCAACTGTCTTGCAGTTCTTCCGTTCGCGTCTTGGAGACGTCGGCTGTGGCCTGTAATTGAAGAGAGAGTAGACCAGCGTGAGTCAGGCAAAATAACAAATTAATTAATCAAGTAGTGTTACGTCACACGCACACTGCCGTGTTAATTTCATTGATTGACACTGTGTGCAATTAGACCGATGTAAATTAACGCACCGGGATTAAATTGTGTTAGTTCCGTTGAGAGGAAAGCTTGTGTTCAACAACAGGACGCTCAGTGACGACTTTACAACTTCGAACTCATCCTGTTGACATCGTTGTGTTTTCACCTGAAATGTAATTCATTTGATTCACCAGATAGCAGTTTCACTTAAAAGAAAAGTACATGTAGGCCCAATGTAATACATTTAAAACAAACCTTTTATTCGTAATTGTTTTTTATTATCATCATTAATTTCCAGTAATGAAACGAGACCTCAGAAGCGAACATAAAACCCTGCGAGACCATTTTGGTGTTAGAATTTGCACCGGAGCCATATAGCGTACTGCAGCGAATAGACCGCTGGGAAAATGTGTAGGCCTATACCTCCATTAAAATGTTGACTGCATACTTCTTTTTCAAAGCTAATTACCTTTCCAGACGCTGTAAGTGGGGGGGGGGGGGACAAACGTTATTTCTTTAATCATGTTTTATTTTATTTTTTCATGGTCAAAAACAGGTAGGCAGTTTTTGGGGTTTGTACATGTCCCCTGTGTGTGTGTGTTTTGTTGTTGTAGTAGTTGTTGTTTTTCTGACATTTTGGGACCCGTGAGTCACTTTGTCTGAATGGTAATAAGCCGAGTCAATTAGGCTTGACTGGGGGTAGAACTTCAAGGGGTTAGCTATTTTCGAAGACAAACAAATCGTCACTGACACCACGAACTAACACACAGTGCACGCTGTTCGTAAGAACATTTGAAGTTACACTCATACGCAAGTTAAGAATGCTTCAGCCAGTAAAAGTGTTCATTTGTTTGGTTTGTTACTCATTTACAGGAAAATTTTACTTTTACACTATCTGATGTGGTTTTCATCCGGTAAAAAACACAATGATCTACGAAGTTATTCAATGTTAGAGATGTGTGTTAGTTCGTGGAATCGAAAAAACGCTGCCTCTTGTGTGTGAGACGCTGCTTCTGTGCTGTGGCGCGCACTCACACATTGGTGTTAGTTCGTGAAATCGAAAAAGCGCTGATCCGAGCGCGCGCGCGCACACACATTGACAACCTCGATGCTGCGCATGTGTACAGAATGTACGTACAAACATATGCGGGGATTGAGCGCATATGTGACCAAGATGGGAACGATCACATCTGTGTTAGTTCGTGGTGCTATTAAAGCGCAAAATATGCAATTACTGGTTCACACAATCTTTAAAATTTACCATTTTACACATGTTTCGCCCTTGATATATCATTCAGTTGATGTTCATGATGCAAACAGGCAATAACCAGAAAAAACGAAATTCTTATGTTTTTCATTGTTTTTGATACATTTGTGTTAGTTCGTGGTGTCAGTGACGAAATGAATAATTAATTACCCAAAATGTGTTTTTCAGTCTATTGGCTGAGATACCCTCGTATCTCGCAGGACCTTTATTCACTGTACAGCTCTGAAGCCTGGGGAAACTGAAACCCATGGACTGCTTGCAGTCAACTAGAAACATCGGGGTGAAAACCCCTACTCTTTCACGAGAAGTGTTCTGGGTTCTTTTACGTGCACTTCCCACCCTAGTACACGGGACCTGCGGCTTTACGTCAAAGCCGAAAGACAAATCAATCATGGTAAAGTGTCTTGCTGATAGACGCAAGCATTGTGACCAGCCCGGCCGGGATTCGAACCCACTATTCGTAAACGACAAAACTTGATTTCAGTGCACTAAACCGCTCCACCACGACGCTTTAATGTACTTCTTTAATGCATAATGGTTTGCTATTTTTTTAAATATATATTTTCCCCCGGTATTATTATTGCTTTTATGTGAATTAATAATGTTTCTCTTTTTTTCTGCACGCCATAATGGTTCCTTCGTGCTTTATTTCCCCCTGTTTATGTTTTGCCTTCATTATACTGATCGTTATCAGCCTTTATTGTAACGACTGGGGGGGGGGGGGGAGGGGGTCATCGTGACTCAGCAAGGACACGCTGCTACTCCACTACAGTTGTAAAGCTCAGGAGTCAATTTGAAATCAAAAGAGTCGACCGAGATCATTACTGTCTCGTTAGCAATCGGGTTGTTATTTTCCCCTAAAGATCTACAAAAAAAATAATAATCAGTTGTAGGGTTCACACAAATCAGACCGTCTTGTTTCAAAACGATGTTATACTTTTTGTATCTCAGCATTCTGAATGGGAAAAGCAACTATACATCTAATAAGATCAACGGGGGGGGGGGGGGGGGATGGCCCATGGCCCATCTCCATCTTATGTATCTCCTCTATGAGGCCCATGCTCGAATGTTCCAATGTGGTTAATAATAAATAACATGGATTACACATCGTACGTCTCACACGATCTGTGAGCCGTTTTAAAGAGGTGGTGCTTACTTGCATCATCCCAGCTCTCCAGCTTTCATGAACACAAAACAATAATCGACGAAATCATAACTTACAAGTTGGTCTCAGTTTGTTTTTAGCTATTAATTTATTTATTTGAGAACCAATGTTCACTTTATTTGATTGTATTTAAATTTCGCTATACTCATTTTTTTCGAGCAATGGTCTAGGCTGACGTTGCTTCGGGAAATACTTATACCTTTCTCGAAAATGACAGTGTTACAAATAATGTATAGACAGTCAGCTCAGCGCCTATTTCTTACTTGCAATTTCTAATGTTTCCATTATTCAAAATGGACTTAAATCTGAAAATGAACATAATTCAGAAATTATTAATAAGATACCTCAGATAAAGGTTTTCCTATTTTTTCCATTTATTTATTTGACTTATTGTTATTATTATTATTTTCTTCTGTAAAGCTTTGTAAAGCAAATATTTTTGGGACATGTATAACGAAATTTCCCAGGGGCTTAAAAATATGGCTAACCAATTACATGAAACTCGTACAAATTGTATTAAGGGCGGTATAGTAACGAGCCTTCTAATGTGCGAAGTATTAATCTGTCAGATTATACTTTGGCTGTTTACAAGCTGCTACAATTTCGACCAGTTCGCTACATGGAACATTGGTACCAGACTAATTTTCTCCAAACCTCGGTATGGGCTCTTGTCTTTGAATAGGAATAAAAACGTGTGTGCACAAATCCCATGACAGAGAAAGGTTGTTGTAAGGGGAATTGTGCCTTTGTACCAATTTTTATTTTTTTTCTCCAAGTCTCGGCGTGGCTTCTTGTCTTTTTAATAGAAATAAAAAAAATCACATTCTGTGCACCAATCCCGTGACATACGAACGTTGTTATAGTGGGGGCAGAAAAGGGAAATATTTGAGTGAATTATGCCTTTGTACCAACATCATTTTTGTTCATAGTACAAATCCAGGATGGCCCTGTAGCCAAATATCTTTCTCATGACATACTCTGACTGTGTGGTCATTCTATGCTTGTGTCATGAAGGACACAATTTCATCACCTACCTGCCGCTCTGTTAGCAGCCACCAAGAGGTGTAAAGCGCACTGGACCTTGGGTGTTTTGGGCCGCATGATCGCATATTGTGATCATGAGGCTGATGCGGGTCATTTAAGTGCACTGTATTCAAATTGTTTTGTCTTCTTCTTTTACCAAACGCAGAGGCGGGTCTTGGAGTAAAAAAGTGCAAGTTGAGAAAACTGATTCTAAACTTTTAAACTCTCGTAACTTTTCTATCATTGTTCAAATAGTGCCAAATTTTAGAGCAAAGACACATGATAAATCCCTTGTTTCATGCTGTTAATCTTGAGAATTGATGTATTTTATTTTTTCAGTAATCATCATTTAAAAAAAGTTACGTCTGTCTGCCAGATTAATTCTTCTGATGTTATTGCTTGGTAAAATGGCTTAAGTTGAGTTAGTGTACCGCCTTCAACAATTTTTTCTTTGGCAAAAGGCTGTATCTTAAGTTACAGTCTGCTGGGTTTTTCAGCAAAAGGGTGTATCGTTATGTGCATGTTATTTGTGTTTGTATTTGTCTGGCAGAAGGGTGTATCTCAAAATACTTTGTTGGCAGTATGGGTAACTTAGACATTCAAAACACACCAAATATTTGATGAATGGATTTGTTTCAAGAGGACAAGGTTTAATTTTAGATACATCTCAACAGTGACGTGCTTTAACATTGATTTAACATGTTTTAATACAGCAGCGTTTCTTTTCTGGCAAAAAGGTGTATCTTGTAGTTACACCATTTTTGCAAATTAACACAAGGGAATCGGACCAAGTTACTTCCTGGCAAATGAATGCAAAATGGTAGTTAGCTTCTCTGGTTGTGTTTTCTATTTAGACAATTTTTTGGGCAAAACGGTCTATCGGGACATACACTATTTTGGTATATCAATTAAAAAAAAAAAGACCAGCGCTATTTTTTTTTTTTTTTGGCAAACATAATGTAAATAATAGATACACTTATTAACTTAAATTTACAGAGAGTGTATCTAGAACATACGCCATTGTGCCAGACAAACTATACCATTACTTTGAAAAAATGCCAAAGATAGCACATGCTATCTTCTAAACGATAACTCGCATCGAATTGAACCTTGAAACATTGGAAAGAGCGCCCTCAAATTTGCTCAAAGCAAAAAATCTCAAAAAAGTTTTAAGTATGAGATACACCCTTTTGCCAACAGACAGCCGCCTGGGCCTTGGGCACACAGCTCGGTCCCAGTACAACCACACAACTCGCTCTGCCAATGCAGCCTTCACACAAAACCCGTAGTTGTCTACCTCCCACACAGCGACGGCAACCTTCGGGTCGTAGTTCAACTTAACCCGGTGATACCGGCGAACACTTGCACCACTCCGATCAAGCTTGCACAACCAACAATGCAACAAATGCTGTCTGAATTCACAAAGAAGACAAACACTTACGTCTCGCTCCCAAACTTGCTCTCTCTGTAAAATTACATGAAACTCTTTCAGTTTGTTGGAACAAATCCTCCTGCCCTGCAACCTCAAAACAGCAGCTTTTATCTTGCTTTCTCGCCTGCAATTTGCACGCCCAACAGCGCACAACATCTTACATAAACTTAAACAACTTCTTAAAGATTATGCGCAAAACAGCCCAACTAAACTATAAATTGCGCACAATTAAAATGCACCTGACCTCTAGTGGCGCGAACTGCCACCTTGCCCCCTGCCATTGGTGCAACCAGGTCGCCTGACCAACTACGTCGTTCACGTATCACGTGCGACGTCACATGACAATATTACAACTCATGCACTTCCATTACAATATTATTATTCATTGTCCCGTTTTTGTCCAGAATGGGAACACAAAATCAATGTCCCAATACGCTGACACAAGGAGTTTCTTAAGATTGACCAAACTTTTATACAATATTGGACACACTGTTGCACAAAATAATTACGAGGTGAAATCCAGAGTATTCCATTCCACTCATTTCGCCTCGAGCAATAATAGTCCAGAATTCACCTCGTGATTATACAGTTCAGCATCCAATAATTATCCATATTGGACAGGCCTATCTAATATTAAATTTTAAAACATCGCGGCATTACATAATAATAACAATAAAACACTTTCATATAGCGCCAAATCCACTAAAAGAAAACGCTCCATGAACCTTAATAATGAAAATGCAAAATATAATAAGAAAGTTCAACTACATAAAGGGTGAATTATTTAAAAATCCAACAAAATGCATGACAAAATAAAGGATGACGTGTGTTCCACCAATCAAATGCAAGGATCTATGTGTGTGGTGCACAATTAAGTCTAGTCCGGCTTTCCCATTGCACTCGGCTTCGCCTCGTGAAATGGAATAGTCAAGATTTCATCGAGTTATCATATTCTGCGACAATGCACTCAAAAACATGTTTTTTATGATTTATGGTACCATGACCTAAAGAATAATCTTGCACTGACGTCACAGGCGTCTACTCTGCCCATGATCTGCCTGCAATGGGACTTAATAGACCTTATGCACATGACGTCATTTGAGTAGGGCGCCCTCGTCTAGAGGTCAAAATGAGGTTGTTCATTGGCCAATCTTGTGCGCCGCGCGTACAAATCTCTGCGTCTCCATTGTTACATCATCGATTGACCTCTAAGATGGCGGCGTGATGACGTCAATGCATAAGGTCTATAGGGAGATATGGCACGCCTCTAACCGCAAGCGCGTTGCGAATGATGCGGATTGTTCCTGGAACACATAGGGAATCTGACTTTAAAAAAGGCGCAACCGAGATTTATCGTGTGGTGATGACGTCAGGTGAATTGGGCCAATAGATGCTGACTGGTTCTATTTACAGATTTAAGAGAACAAAAAAACTCAGAAGCCGGTGTGTATGACAAGTGGGAATATATTTATGTTTGATGGTGATTCGAACTGGTGTCAATAGAGGTAAAAGTCAGAGAAATGTACGTCGAGAATTGAGTCAACCTTAATTTTAGAAAGGGCTAGGTTTCATCATGAGTTGTCAGAGTATTGTAAGAATGATTTGAATTGTGACATCACGCTTTGCTTAGCAATCAAGATTGATACACACTTAAGATCCATCTTAGCTCGGGTTCCTTTATGATGGAGCTAATTATTCAATGATTTCCAGTCATCATACCTCCTCCTCATAATGTGAGAGCAATCGGGCGCGTTTGTCCCGATGATTACTTGTGCCAACTTATCCTCACCCGGTGAGAGTTTTCTCACTTTCTTTTGACATCATTTGGTTATCTATGATTTACCTTTTTATAGAGAGAGACTTGTGTTATTCCATTGTGAAGCTTTACGCACACCAGCGCTTGGTGACACTATGACCTACAACATTATTTTATTGTTTTCTTCTTGCTTTGCCCGAAATTTCCCCACTGTCTTGCCCGAAATGTGTTTTCGGTGTCAACTGCCTACATGCCCCCCCCCCTCCAATCCCCGGCTTGTATCCCTATGACCTCTACCCGGGATTGGCGTCCATGCTTTGTGCCACAGTAAACGGAATCAGCAGATCCACTTACCGTCAACTTTGCTCTCCGAATGGGCGGGAAAGGAGCTCAATGCATTTAAATTTATGCACCTGCAAGACTCTTACGTCAAAATAGCTGCAAGATATCCAACGTCTTCAGGGAACGGAAATTGGCTTTCGTACATAATTAATCAAGGCGGCTTCGGCACAGGTGTTGCAATATTACGACTGATTTCACCGAAAGGGCTTTTAAACGGGTATAATTTAAAACCAATTCGTGTTAAGAAAGTCTAATCAGTCTAGATTCCAATATAAACATTACTTGGCAGTAACTTGATTGTATTGCATTTATAAATAGAACGTGTTTGTGTCCAAGAAAATACGGTTTTAGTTTTCTTGCAACAGTCTGAGTTTTTGTTTTTGTTTTTGTTTTTGTTTTTGTTTGTTTGTTTGTTTGTTTTTGCAACAAACATATCAGATGAAATGAAAATTAATGTTCTTCACCAACATCAATTCCACACAGCATTATCTTGTTGCATACTGGGTTTTTGTGTTTGTATAGGCTCATATTAACAATCTAGAAACTACAATACTATAAAACCATGATTAATTAAGTGTCCAAACAATGAACACAGACTCTCTTTTTTTTTTTTTTGGATCTGTTTTGGATCTGTAACCTTGAAGAAACGAGAAATATCGATTCATAACTTAGTCGAGTATAAGTGAAGTACAGTCTCAATGTTAGGACTTTCTTGTGCTCCTTTAACCTAACACTCTACCATAGGCTAAGTTTATATAAAAAGATGAGATTTGAAGGGTTTTTTTCAGGCTATTAAGAGAGGTTGCTTCTTTAACGATGGTGGGAATAGTGTTTCAATTCATACATACATTAAAGGAGGTGTTGAGAAGAAGGGGGAACAAATCTGCCGTCGGCGAGTGGGGTTGGGGAGGGCGGCCCAGGGATCAAGTTAGTAATGTTTAATAATGGTATAGCACAGAAGGTATTGGGGTGTAGCAAAACAATATCGCCTCTGTACACTTTCTTAAAAGCTCATTTTAGTCAACTGTGTGAGCATTTTTTTTATGGACAGGTCCAGGTGGGAGGGTGTTGTGTGGACTTTAACAACAGGGATCCGGGGAAATGACATATCGAGGACAGTCCTCGGTATGTTTCGTGTACAAAACCAATGGAGACGTCGCTAAAAAAAAACAAAAAAACAAAAAAAGTCCAAACAATGGGAGATTAAAGGGATGTCCTCGGTCTACACCATAAACATACCTGTGTGTGTGCGTATGAGTTTGTTTAGGCATTCAAACCGGGGACTTATAACAAAAGAGGACAATAGGGTCCCCGATTGGAAAAGGTCCCCAGTTGGATATCGTGTTCAGAAACCAATGGGAGCTGTTGCTAAAAAGTTAAACTACAAACAAAAGAGGGACAATAGGAGGTCCCAGATTGGAGGTAAATACACACTTGTGTGTGCGTGTGTGTGTGCTGTGGGGGGGGGGGGGGGGGCACGCATCCTTTCCCCACCCCACCCAAAATGGTACAATTGACCGCACTTCATTAGATTGCAAAGTGATGCTCTCGTGTTTTCTCTGAATTGAAGATTATAATTTCACTGACATCTTCCTGGTAATCTTCTCATATCCTCCTCCGAGGAGAAGATCATGAATACGTCAATGCGTCCGGTGCACTCCAGTTTAATTGCCGCAGTAAAAAAGGCAGACTGCATAAAATATGTTCACGAGTACATCATCGGCTGTTGTTAACTCAGACAATTAGTGTAAAAAGGCTACGCGACAACCCAGACGAAGATACAACTCCATGCAAGATGTTAAGGGACCATACACTTTTGTTTGTTGCCAACATTGTTGTGCTTAAGTTTCGGCATTGATGAATCACTCATTTGCGAAATTGGGGAGAAAATATTATTGCAAAAAGGTAGCAGTGTTTTCGCTTTATCTTGAGTATGACATCTAAATATAAATTACTCTCAGGGTGATCCGAACTTTAAAGCAGCATTTGTTGCTTATCACGGGCTTTGCATTTCAGATAGTGGGTGAACGGTTCAAAATGGCCGCCTGTCTCTTCAAGACCATATTGTTACATACAAGACCTAGAAGGCGTACAAAACCATGCGACATGGATCGACAAGGAGCATTTTTTGACCGATGATAAAATGGCGCTGACCCATCGTATTACACTGGTCACTCATCAGTTTACACAGCGAACATTTTCTGAGTGGTCATTCGTATGCAATTGACCCATAGGGATTTTTACCCATGGTTGGTCAGCGGAGTTCCGTGCGTTACATAGCCAGTGCTCCCTCTATAGTTCGTATATACAACTCTACATTGGTTCTAATTGTACTAAACTCTGTAGCTGCACCTCTAAACTGAATGGTCTGACGTATATGCAGTTAATGTACTTGAATTTTACAAAGCGAGTCGTTTGCCTTTGCCCACGGCAGTTGGTTTTTGGGCGTGGTGACATCAACATCGGCTCTCACTATTACTTTGATTTTGTAGTCATCTGTTTAGTTTCAATAAAATACGCCAGACCCGGAATATGGTGATACTTTTAGTTCCACTTCCAGCCCATGTCTGTTCCTGTACCTTAGTGTGTCAACACAATAGCAATAATTATTTAAGATGGCCCCTTTAGAGACAGGCGGGCGATGCAGTGTTGGTGCCTGTCAGAGTCTGGCGTTTATTTGTATACTGAATCTAATAATGATAAAAGCGAAGTCCTTAGGTCCTGCTCCAAGGTCTGTCGCAGATACCGTCCTTGGATGTTCCAAGCCTTCACTTTGAACTCACATTAGTTTGTGTCCTGGAAAAAAAAAAACAGGATGACGTCTCATCAAACAACCTGCCCACAAAGCAAGTGCACCGGGTTAACTTACCGAAGCTCCCATGGGATTTGCAGACCTAACACACACAGGAAGTGAATTCTTCAAGATGATTACCCGTGGACTCGGGTTACCAGCCTCGGGCGTCTTAAGTTTCGCCAATGATGCGTTCCTTAGCAACAGCCTCTTTGATTTTTTTTCCAGTGGATTTTATCGCGACGTGTTTGTCTTGTTCATTTCCTTCGCGGGCCGTTTATGACCGTCTCGTTGCCAGACTATAGGACGTGTGCTATTATTTTAAAATCACCCATATTTGCTCGGGGTACTAAAAAAAAACCTAATGGGTTTTCCATGAAATCCTTATCGCTAATGTTTTCGCCTGCTCCACCAAATGTTTGATGTTTCAAAAATGCCATTATTTTTTTTAAAGAAGAAAGTGAAATTTAGTTCCAAGTAGGGTTAATGTTTGTAGTTAACAGGCTGATGGCGGTATCCAATTTTCTTGAAAGTGTTTTATTTGGTACGTTTAAACGACTGGCATTTATACCATAAGTCCTTTTGGTTGGTATACAAGCAGTTTGCAACAGAACAGCTAATTCTATTTTCTAAGCTTAAACAACAGCAGATATAGCCTCCACTAAAATGTTTCACATTGCACAGCTGAAGTTCGCTCTTGCCTTGAGCCTTGTCAGGCATCACATCCCCACTACTCGAGTCCTTTGTGTAAATGCGACAGTACAATGCACACGTGTTGGTGTGCACAGGGAGTACGCTGTAACGAGGTTGCAAAACACCGTATATCGACCCCAAGTACTTTTTTAAAAATTATTATTAACTTAAAAGTTCGTCGTGGGCGTGATACCTGCCCGGATTGTGGCAGTTGGTTTATTGTAAAGAGCCGTGGACACGGCCGCCGCAGACACAAACTCGACTCGCACGAGTACATCGTTAGAGAAATACTGCAATTAAGGAAGGCTGTCAGACGCTCTTCACAATAGCGACAATTGCCAGGGGAATGAGTCGGGAAATCGTCTCCGGTTACAATATAAAAGCTTGATGAGATTCACACTAATGCGGTTTTTTTTTTTCGTGGAATTTTAATACCGTTTTATGAAAATGGTGCACGACTCTTATCGACGAGATCGTTCTGCAGCTAGAGTGAAAAACGAAACAAATTCCCGTCTCGAAAGGGGAAGTCCCATAAAAAGTTGTTTGGTTAAAAAAAAATATAACTAGGTCATTGAATTTGTCGTTAATATTTCAGCCATGTAGCCGCCAGCCCCGCCACAACCCACTGACCCAATAATAAATTTAACAGTGCAAGGCAGATGGCGGCCCCTAGACGTATATCGAAACATAAGCTGAGTTCGGTCCTAAATGTAGCCCCTGACCTTTTACATAAATCGTTAGTGTTTTCACGAAGCGACATGCATATACCCGTCGCTTCGTGAAAACACAAAAAGCGTCATTTCGGGATGCCCGTCCTTTTAATAATTTCTCGAATAAATCATAAATAAATTAATGAATTGATCATAAAAAAAATCACATTTGATGAAAGTTTAACTCATAATAATCACAGGAAGAAAGTAAAGACTTAAAAGAATAAGCATTGTGCTTTTGTTTTGCAGTTTTGAAATGTGATGATGCTCTTGTGTGATTATCCGCAAACACGATTTTTTTCCAATTTGACATGCCTGTCCCTTTGTGAAAACATTGACGAAATGTAGCTTAATATTTTGTACCTTAAAAATCCCTGAACGAAAGTGAAGCTCGGGTATAAATGTAACCCTAACCTTGTACCGTAACCAATCCCTGTAGCCAAATGCAACTTGAATATAATTGAGCTCCGATCCCCGTACCTCAATGCAGATCGGATATAAATGTACGCCAAAACTTCTACGTTAACGTAGCCTTAGCCCCGTACCTTAATGTAGCCCAAACCATCTATCTAAATGTAACCCCAACGACTTAACCTAAATGTAGCTCGGATATAAATGCAACCCCAACATTGTACATTAATGTGGCCCAAATCGTTGTACTTAAGTGTAGATCAGATATAAATGTACGCCTAACCTTGTACCTAAATGTAGCCTCAGCCCTGTACCGTAATGTAGCCCCAGTCTCTTTACCAAAGTCTAGGTGTGATATAAATGTAGCTCCAAACCCTGTACCTTAACACAACTAAAAAATGAAAATTTAACCCAGACTTTGTACTTTAATGTAGCCCCAACCCTGTATGTAGTCCCAACCCTTAATGAAGCCCCATTCTCTGTAACTAAACGTAGCTCGGACATACATGTAGCCCAAACTCCTGTACCTTAAACGCAACATGAACTTAAATATAGCCCCTAACGCTGTAACTAAACGCAACTCGGATTAGATGTAGCCCAAACAATCTGCGTAATCGTATCCTGATTAAGGTCCGGGGTACATTTAGCTTCAATTAGGTCCAGGCTACAGTAATGTACTTTATTGTGGCTTTATTGAAGTCTGGTCTCCATTTAAGTATTGAGCACACTTTAGGGCCCGCAAGGAGTCTGGTTTCTTTTTAATGATATGATAAAATCTATGATTAACCATGTATCCGGACAAGGTGTCTGTTTAAAGGTCAAATGAGTCAAACATTTTGGTGAAAGTTAAGATTTCTACGTAAGCTATCAACATTTACATCATTGTGACGTGACGTGGCCGAGAGGTCTAGCGCACCGCCACTCAAACTCTCGTGTTTCTAATCAGTAGAAGGTTAGGATCTTCGGTCTTGACACCTGCAAGACACTTAACAATTATTGCCTCGTCCTTCGGATGGGATGTATCGCCGCAGGTCCCGTGTGTTGTATAACACACGTACAAGAACACTTGCCGCCAAGAGAAGGGTTTGCACCGGTGTTTCTGGCACTGCTGGCTGAAGACTACGCCGCATCACATTGTAAACCCTCACACGGTGCTTAATAATTGGGTCTCAGAAATCAAAATACTTATCGTACCTGGCTTAAACATACCAAACGCTCTGAGACATTCGTAGATAAATCACTGAATAACTGATTCTTATTACTATTATTATCACAATTAAGTCAAGGGTTTTATCGATTTGAATCGTTGCGTGGTGGGGGAAAAATCACACCTTACACCTGAGCTTTCTAGAGGACTATACCGTAGCACAAAAAGGACTCGTGTGTACGTGACAGTGTTTCTTTGAAACAGGCCCTATTATTATTAATACCTGCTGAGAATAGGGTGTGGACAAAAAGTAAGGTCGAGTACTAGTCTTTCTAATTGTGCTATGGGAAGAAAGGGTAGATTGAATGTTAGAAACGGTTCAACTGATGATGATTCTAACTGACGTACAACGGCCTAAATGTTATTTTGCTGTTCATCGTACGTGTTCCATATCCCGTTGTTATATAGTTTCAAATATACACTAATTGTCTGTCGTGTTGGTTTCTACTTATTTAAAAGAGGCATAAAATGAAGAAAGTCCCGGGGCTTCGAGTAGTTAGAAAAAGAAGAAAAAATACAACTTTGCTCATAGTTATCAAAATTTACGAGTAAGTAATTCAAGGTTTTGTTTTCAGAAAAAAAATAATGAGGTAAATGAATGCTTCTGAGGAACACTCTCGCGATAGAGCTGTTTTGTAAACAAGTTTAAAATAGATAAGAAGTTTTACAAATGTGCTGTTTTGATAAAACAAAAAGTGTCTCGTAGGCTCGGTTGTTAGAAACTAGTTGTCAGACGATTATTATTATTATTATTATTTTTTATTTATGGAAGTCGCCAGACACACAAAGCCAGTAAGCCACTCGAGGTGTGGGCTACAAATCAACTGTTTTATCCAGGGACCGTTGCCACCTACTTCTGGGGCTGAAACAGGGTAACCCCCTTTACAGTCCGTAAGAATGTAGGCTTAGGTATCATCTATCAGAAGCCTGGCTGGTAGAGCAGACGACTCTACCACCCCAACTTTTTTACGGAGCAATTATGGTTAAGTGTCTTGCTCAAGGACACAAGTGTCATGACCGGGACTCGAACCCACACTCCGATGACTCAGTCCACCGGAGCTTTGAGTCCGACGCACTAACCACTCGGCCACGACAGGCCACAAAAGACGATGACGATGCAGGTTCCAACAGCTGGGGTCGTGCCTGCGTGCTCGTCGTTCCTCAAGGCTCCGGACCTATGCCTCCTGGACCCAATCAGCGCTCTCGTTGACCGAGTGCCGCTATGCTTGCCAGTTTTGGGCCAAGAGTTCCCCAGTGCGCTGAGGATACCCGCGGCACTGATGTTGCGCTTCATGTTAGACAATACATTTAAGCTAAAACTATACTAAAGTGATTCCTCAGATTTGTACAAGTTTGTCAATGTTTTTAGACTTATAAGTTTAGGCTCACTTTATTTCAGCACAATTTTATATGTTCAGTTTCTGATTGTGATATTTTTTGTTTTGTTTTAAGCGAGCGGACATTGGTACTTGTCAACGGCCAGTACCCTAAACTACGTTGCGCAACCAAAAGTCCGACAAACACATTAGTGCATACGGCGCGCGTGCACAGTGGGTGGGGCTTAATGGGACATCACCTAAAACAATGTAAAGCACCCTGTCGTTTTGGTTAGACTCGTTTTCACATTACTGTAAAAGGCTCTAATATTCTTGAAAAGGTTAAGTCATGCAACAGCTGTTTAATTCTGGAGTTGAAAATCCGGGTAGATTTTTAAGCATCACGTCGTATACAAACAAGGGTTAAATATTGTCATAGTTTATCAAAACGAACACCAAGGCACCATGTTGATTCGTCCGTTAACATGACATGCTCGCGGGCATCAGTTTCATACGCGTAGACTGAAAAACAAAGGTCTGCCTGTGGAGTGTTTTTCCCCTTCCTATTTGTGTGTGTGAAGGTTTTGTAATCGAGTTTTCAGGTAGTAGGAAGTTCAGAATAGTGTTCATTGTTTTTCTTTGATTGACTTAAAAGATAGTGTCAAATATGGAACGGTTTTCTTGAAAAGCTTGTCTCTGGGGAAATCTCTAGGAGCAAACAAATCCGTATTTTCTTGTGTCCGCACTTCGACGTTCGAACTTTAATCAGACCGTCGCTGCTAAAAGAGAGCAACTCACAAAGAGTAGCGTTGAATAATCAGCGAGGATTCATAAGTTTCACGACACCCCCCCCCCCTCGACCGCAAATCCATTCATAAATAATTCGAATGACATCATTGTAACGCGATCAGACACCCAGGAGCAAGCTCTGCATATGCGATTTGAACACAGTCTCTTAGCAGGCTTTAAAGGGATACGGTGAACAAATTTAAAGTTGTGTGAGAGAGATTTTTTTTTCTGGCTTTGGGGTTCTCTTTACTCCAGCTTCACGAGTCTGTTTTAAAGTGTTTTAAGGAAGTTTTGTGTGTTACTAAAATGTGAAAGAGTGCACAATTCACTCTCTCGCCCGAGTGGTGTCATTTTTGGGCTCTTTTGAGAGTGAAACTCGCCGTGCATCACGCCTTTTTGAAGTGAAATTGGAGCGAACTTCACTCCGATTCAAGTTGAAAATACCCGTCTTTCACTCTAAAAAGAGTTGTCCGCCATATGGCTCTTTGCAAGAGTGTATGGCGGACAAAACGAGTGGGCTTTTCACTCTACATTTTGAGAACAGATTTTGAAATTGTTTGTAATGTGTGCATACTCCTACCTAGCCGCTCACGCACACAAAAGTTCCCCAAGTGATAAACATTACTTTTACACCACGTTTACCGATTTCCAGTCTTAATTGCATAATAATGTTTGCTGAAGATAATACTGCATGGCCAGCAAATTTGTATTTACTCTTGTGGCTAACCAATTGGAAGCTGTCCCGTGGAGGTCGCCGTTTATAGCGGCAGACACAAACCACCAACAGTATCCCGAATGAAATCCGGTAATTTGCAGCGTTTCAGGCAGAAAGGAGAAGAATTTCGAGTTCCCTCGAGACGAACCCGTGACTATTTATAGGCAGTCGTGCGACACGGTTTAATGCCTCCGAGCGAGACGCTTTCCACCGCATACGTTCTCCCGCTTTAAAACGGAATATTAATAACAGAACCTGGAAAACAGAATCCAATCCGTCACGACGGCGAGCACAATATCGGTCCAATATTGCATTAACTATTCTATTTTTACTTTTTAGCTGCAAATAATGTATATTGAGCGCAGTGTAATTCATTTATAAGCTATCGTTTGAAGATGTTCAATTCACGACAAAAACAAAACACCGCATAGCGGTCGTTTAGCACATAAATTGAGCCTCAATGTAATCTGCGAAGTTGAATCCGAAGAAAACAACAACCAAAGGTGAAGTAAACGACCTTCGGTTAATTTGTGTAATCGTCAAGGATACACAATGGACAAGCTTTCGAAGAGTTTTCAATAGCAAGCCTACACTATGGATAACAATATTTTACTGACATTATGGAACATCTTGTAAGAATCACATATTAAAGATATGTCTGTATTTGTGTACTTGCATATGGCTCTTTAAAAAATGCGTTTCATCATCTCAAGGGAATTAATCTAGTCTCCATGATGTTTGTTCTTTTTTTTCTTTCTTTTTTTTTCATCTCGTGTCCAAGTCTTTAATTGTCTGCCATAGGGAAAGCATAAAATCACCATGCTCCTTTTTTTCCCTAGTACGTGTGTGGCTGTGATAGCATAATGCTGTATTACATTGTTTGTAATGTCCATAGATTTAGGTTTATAACGTGGCACCCATTGTTCATATCAACATGATAATGTAATTGTTGTAATTAACCTGTACATGTTTTTACTACCGCCATCATGAAATAAATGTTTTTTATTGAACTGAAATTGAACATTCACACAGCTCAAACATAGAAGAAAACAGATCTATGCTTTGGTGGAGTGTCGTGGCCGAACGGGTAAGATCAGCGGACTCAAGTTCTGCTGTTGTTGGCAGCAGAGTGTGGGTTCGAATCCCGGTCGCGGCACTTGTGTCCTTGAGCAAGATACTTTACCATACTTGCTTTGTCCTCCGGATGGGACATTAAGCCGTAGGTCCCGTGTACTAGGATGGGTAGTGGACGTAAAAGAACCCAGAACACTTATCGTGGAAGAGAAGGGGTTTACCCCGGTGTTTCTGGTTCACATGGCAAGCACCCTTAAGTTTACATATGAGTCATCCTTGGTTTCATTACCAGAAATATATAATAATAATAATAATAATAATAATAATAATAATAATAATAATAATAAATAATAAAAAAAATGCTGGGAAAATCAGTGACTGTTTTCATACACTGTGGTAATCTATGGCCCCTTTTCGAAATCATGGCTTAGGGCTTGAGCTCCGTCCTGGAATCAAACAGTTAAGTTTGAAAGCGGTGCATTTCAGTAAAGTGGTTTCGAATAGGCGGATGGAGCCTCAGCCGGGAGCCCAAGCCGAAGCCGTGGTTTTTGAAAAGGGCCTTTGTCTTTGCTGCTAAAATGTAACCACCCCATACGAGCATCAACTAAAAATACAGGTTTGAATTTCGTGAGAATTAGACAAGTAAGATTTGAAAACTTCGCACAGGGTGGGAATACATTTTAGTCAATTTTGCGGTGACACCATACCATGTAATTATCTCTAATAACTTGGGAGTAGTTCGGAAAAGAACCGATGGTTCAACATCTCGACGTTTCGATCAGTATACTCTGACCATCTTCATCTTCAGGCTTGGGGGGAGGGGGGCATGATGTGCCCCCTACCAAATTTGTGCCAGTAACGCTTAGTCTGTTCACCGCGAATTTTTCTTAATTCTTCCCAAAATATGTCCAGAAACATGTTGGCAAAAAAAAAAGAATATTAAAAAAAAAAAAAAAAAAAAAAAATGGGGGATAGCTATTGCCATGGCAACCATTTGTTTGACCTTGAGTCACACAGTTTTAATTGAAAAACGCATATGGGATAATGGAATGTAACACCCCAACGGTGATTCCAATTATTAAAATAGGCAAGAATTATATTAATTATAATACAATCAACAAGTTTGCCAATTTTTAAAACATATGCACAAAAACCGTTTTTTTTACCCCTAAATCGGCAAAACACACTAAAAACGCCCTCTAGTGATGATTTTTGGAAATTTTGTTGACGTCATCATGCACAACTTGGTGAAATGAACATTTGTGGCAAGTTTCATCAAAATCGGTACGACACTTTGGAAAATATGGAGGGGGCCCCTATGAGTGTCCCCACCCCCACCATCCACCCCCACCAGTCCCCGTATATCCCCAAAAGCCCGGGTCCTGATAGGTTTTAACAAAAAGTTACGGACTCGCCTTTCGAGCTATTTTAATACGAGTCGTGATGCTGCTACTAGGATATCATATTAGGGGAATTTACCGAACTTCCCCAACTCCCACAACAAATTGAACTGTATAGCTCGTCTCCGCTGTATAATGCACTGTATGCCAAGAAATATTCTTCGCTGGGAGTTCAAAAGTATCGGGTGTAATGCTTCATAAATCATTCACAAATGAAGCAGGATAGAAAACCCTTATTATTCATAATCCATGGTGGATGAATCACATCTTTATTATTAATGTTCTTAAAGGGTGTGAACCGCAGTGGTTAGAATGAGAAAGGGGAACAAAATGTGTACAGATTTGCACATAACTTGCAGGGTTTAAATATGGCCATGGTGGGAATATTTCCATTGAAATATTTTAGCTTGAAATGCAACAGGTTTTGAGAAATGAGTAAAACAATTAGTTTTGATCTCTCGAGACCCAAACTCCAAACAAATGTTCTAAAATAGTGAAAACATGTAAGGGTGTTTTTCACTATGTTCTCGTGACTCCCATGACCGATTGAGCTTAGCCTTTTACAGGTTTGGGCGTAACAACATAACACACATAATCGGTCATCAGAAATATCACAACAGCGCCAAAACGTGCTTTGGTAGACTATTTTCTCCGATGCAGGGGCCGCAGGGTAGTTTTATTACACGGTGAAAGTCATGCTCAACCTTAATATCAATGGCTGATATTATGAAGATTGATTTCATCAGCCACATAAATAATTATAACACGCAGTTAAAATCTGGGCTTTATTACTTCGCATTCTTCAAAGCAATCTTACAGTCGATGAACCATTAAATCAAATTAAAAATTAAAACTCGAAGATATGAAAAACATAACCGGCCTGTGGTAATTTGAAACCGTAGGCGTATCTGAAATTGAAGTAAATCCAGCGAAAATGAATATTACTCTTATGAAATTGCTAACAGGTAAAAATGGTCAATGTGGAACACCTGCCCACTGACCCCACTTAAGCTCAGATCTACCTGGAAATCAGCTGTTTCGAGGGTCTTGCTGAATAGTCAAGAAAGCCCACGACAAGAGTGCATTAAAGTGCTTTAAAGTGGGAGGAGGGAGTACGGCGAAATGTCACGGTCCGAGGGTAGCCTTGGCTGAGGGGATTTTATGAGAAGAAGTGGGGGAAAAAATGATTGTTTCCCATAGGGGAAATCTAACGAACAGAGAACGAGTTGATAATGAGATTCCAGGCTGGTGAGTATAGGCTAGGGAATGAGGCAGGGTTGTGTTTTAACACTGAATCTAGAGTAAGGTGGTCTACGGCCTAACCCTTATACCTTTTTTCTAAAAGTATGTTGATGTATTGGTTAGGGGTTTTAGGTCATGAATAATACAAAATGATGCCATCAATTCTTGAGGACGGCAGAACTAGGTTGACTTTTACGAGCACTCCTTAATTTTTAATTCCCAACTTATCAGTCAATCACTCTTTACTCCCAGACTAGAGATTATAATCCCAATGTCGGGAATCATTTTCTTGACATAATACATTATTAATAACCAATTTTCCAGAGTAAATAGCATCGAAATCGTAATAATAAGAAAATAATAAAAACAAATAATAGATTGAGTCAGTTTTAATGCATCTCTTCCACCAAAGACGTGTTATCCAAAAATATTTTGGGATAACGATTTTTGACGGCTTGTGAATTAAAAAAAATAAATAAAAGTAAAAAAATAAATAATAATTGCTAGGGACAAGTAAAAGAGGAATTGGAAACTAGTTACTAAATGTGACAATCTTACGCATTGAAATTGGCGAATGATGCTAGCACATTCCAAAATCCTGTTGTTCTCTACTTTGTCTTGTACCTGGAACCAGAGCTGCGTATTGAGAGAGCTGCCACATGGAGGGTCCAGTCTTACTTTGGTCACGTGGTGGCTGGACGCCAGTTTCGGTCCAAATGTAGCACAACCAAATGTGCAGTCTAGTCTGGAACCCTATCTGTGCACATTCTTTTTGTTTTGTTTTTATTTTTTTATTTATTTATTTTTTTTTTACTGAAAATGGCCTCTAATCACAGTTTGTTGTAACTCTCTCAAGACACAGCTCTGCCTGAGCCCCTACACCCCTCCCCTCAACCGGCCCCCTTCGATGATACTTCTAGGGTGCGTCTCTACGTTCGAGCCTGCTCAACTGATCAGGGCTCTATTTACGCCCACTACCTATGCCAGCACAGCACGGACCTGGACAAAGCAATTATATCCCGCGACCGATCAGGCGAGTTATTCGAAAACGCATTCTGACACTGCAAAGCCACTTCCAACAGCATTGTAAGGCCGTATCGGAATTGGCGGCTACGGCTACGGCTACGGGCTGTTGCTGAGGATGTTGCCATGGACGTCATGTACTTCAGTGCATAATGACTCGGTGATCCAGCCGTTGCCGTAGCCGTAGCCGCCATTTTGGACACGGCCTCTAAATGATTCGTATTGTACTTAGAGAGCCTGTTAGGGCCGGTGACCTGGCCACGAGATAACCGTCAGATAAAGTATTCACGACCCCATGTTAAAGATATATATTCACCTGGCACGTCTAACGGACTTCAGTTGTCTCGAAACTAACACTCAAAAGTAAATAAGAGTGTGAACAACAGCGGTGAAGCTAGGGTAAAAAATATATATATATAAAAAACGTTTTTTTTCTAGGGGGCACGTCTGGCCAATTAAAAACGTTCACTTTTCATAAAAGCGCCTTTTCAGCGCTCTTGTTGTACCGTTTACTATTAATCTGACGTGAGGGTAAAATGGATACATTGTCCGCCTGTAAATAAAACAAAATAGTCCACAAAAGTGAAATTATTTCATAAAAGCTTATATTATATGTAACATTTTAACCCGCTAATTTTTTCATCTAAATAGTCTAGATTTGAAATTTGGGCACGGACATCAATGTGGGGAGGGTGGGGGGGGGGGGGGGGGGGGGCACGTGCTCCCGTGCCCCCGTTACGCCGCTGGTGAACAGTCTTAGAGACTGACGCACCACTCACTGTTTGTACGAATCTTTTTTGGAAATGATTTCCCATGTGAGACCAAAACAAAGTCTGGGAATTTGGAATAGTGACATGATTCCACGGTACAGGATGGGCAGCATAGGAAGAGAAGTAACTGCATGTGTCAAGGGAAAAACACCTGTTAGTTTAATACCTCCTTGATTAAATTGGTTTCTCATTATCTGAGTAAGGTGGGAGGGCTACTATAGTGCGAATCTTTATCATGGTATCGTTTTGTACTTTAAGTGTGTGATAATGAAATTAGAGCATTTTACAAAATTTCACTGCCAAGGTTGTCATGTTGTAGATGCGCAGTTGTGATTGTTGTATATTGTACAAACTTATGTGTGCTTATTCATATGTATTGTACTGGAAATGGACCTATTTGTGGACGCAGGAACAACCCATGGTGCCTTTGCAGCCTTTTGGGAACTAGAGGGCGCTGATCCATTCGGGGCTGACCATCCCCTTGTTCCTGACCCTTGTCCCTTCCCTCGTCCCCCACCCTCGTCCCTCAGCCTTGTCCCTCACTATTGTGCCTCACCCCACCTGCCACACTTCTGCATCGCCCTCGTTCCTCAGCCGCGTGTCTTACCCATATCCTTCAGCCTTATGCGATACCCTCGCCCCTCACACTTGTCCCCCACCATTGCTTCACGCCAACCCTCAACCTTGTGCCTCACGCCCACCGTGATCATTATCCCTCACCCTCTTGTATCATCCTTGTCTCTCACCCTCGCCCCAGACTCCCTTACCCTTACCCTTGTGCCACTCTTGTCAATCACCCTTTTCCTCACCCCAACAGTCACCCTTGTGCCTCACCCCCACCCGTAACTCTTGTCTCTTGCCCTTATGCATCACCCTAGTCCCTCCCCCTCGTCTCTCACCCTTGACATCACCCCAACAGTCACCCTTGTGCCTCACCCCCCACCGTAAACCTTTCCCCTTGCCGGTATGTATCTCCCTCGCCCCCTCGTCTCTCATCCTCATCCTCGACCCAACAGTCACCCTTGTGTCTCAACCCCACCAGTAGCTCCTGTGTCTTGCCATTATGCCTCACCCTAGTCCCTCCCCTCGTCTCTCACCCTTGACCTCACCCAAACAGTCACCCTTGTGCCTCACCCCACCCGTAACTCTTGTATCTTGCCCTTATGCATCACCCTTGTCCCCCATCGTCTCTCACCCTTGACATCATCCCAACAGTCACCCTTGTGCCTCACCCCACCCGTAAACCTGGTCCCTCATCCCACCCGTAAACCTTGTCACTTGCCCGTATGTATCTCCCTCGCCCTCTCGTCTCTAACCCTTTTCCTCATCCCAACAGTCACCCTTGTGCCTCAACCCCACCCGTAACTCTTCTCTTGCCCTTATGCATCCCCCTTGTCCCTCCCCCTCGTCCTTCACCCTTGACCTCACCCCAACAGCCACCCTTGTGCCTCAACCCACCCGTAACCCTTGCCCCTTGCCTTATGTATCTCCCTAGTCCCCCTCCCCGTCTCTCACCCTTATCCTCACCCAACAGTCACCCTTGTGCCTCACTCCCACCCGTAAACCTTGTCCTTTGATGCCCTTATGCATCACACTTGTCCCTCACCATTGTCCCTCACCCTCGTCCTTCACAATTGTGAATCATCCCATGCGCGATTCCTCTTCGCTTACACCCGGGGTTGGGATAAGACTATTACTGATTGATA
This sequence comes from Marthasterias glacialis, assembly GCA_911728455.2. NCBI lineage: Eukaryota > Metazoa > Echinodermata > Asteroidea > Forcipulatida > Asteriidae > Marthasterias > Marthasterias glacialis. The sequence continues at coordinate 6,399,131 of OU452220.1, forward strand.
CTCTAATGGCGGTATGTTTTGTAACATGTCTCGAAATTTATTAACACCCCGGCCTTCATCCCCCCCTCCCACACCACCACCACGAATTTCTTAAGTGGCTTTCTTTTCTAAGTAACCCAACAAAGTAGTATCAAAGAGTTAAAATGAAAAACTGTTCTTATAAAAAGAATGAATTGTGTACACGAAATAACACTTGCTTCCGTTAAAAATATAAAAAAAGAAAGAAAGGAAAACAAAAAGTAAGTCGAGTGGAATGCCAGACTGTGTTATTATACTGGTTTATATTTATTTTAACGTTTTATTTTAAATTGAACAATATTGAGTAGACCAGCTACTTTATGTACGACAAAAATAAACTTAAATTTAATTAGAATAGTGTATTTACATAGACTTCCGTCAGTTCGTTGAATTGACAGTGCTTACATAAGAATAAATGACATTGATATTTAGAATCGTATACATTATTCTTCTTGTAAAAACAGCCTCTATTGCATAGAAGCATAAGTCGACTCAACACTGACGTACACAGCGGACTTAATTTAGATTTTACATTTTTTTTTTTACATTGTAACAGTTACTTATTCCTTATTCATACTACTTAAAGTATTGATAGCGTATACCTTTATAATGGGTTGTCACTTCTAGCATTAGTAAGTACTAAGTTAATTTATGAATCCTTAACAAAAAAAGGACTCTTTAAATAAGTAAAAATGCTCCTAAATTACATTCAAACGTAGGGAAGATTGCACCACCTACGCCTGTCAGTAACAGTGTTGTTTATTGTTGACAGTAGTCTGGTTGCACGCATCTCTCGATGGCAGTTTTTATACTTGTGTATAACCCTGACAGCTCCTGTTCAACTTTGATTTAATGTTTGGCTAAAGACATCAAATAAATAACAATAAAATAAACCAACTCTTTCCAAATTCAAACCTATTTCAAAACTTGAGTTTCAACAAATAATTGTTGTACCTCTTTCACGCGTCTTCGATAACTGGAAGTGGTTACGGATAAGAGAGACAAACGTTTCTTTTAAGTCAATAATTCACACACGAAAACAAAAATATAAATATCTGCATTTTCTGGAAGTGTACAATTTCGATAAGTATTTATTATTTACATCAATAAACTGTCATCTTTGGACACGTTTTGTTGTAGGCCGTGTCAGGCATATAAGCCCAATAAGACGACGTGTTATGTACAATGAATAGCACTGTAACATCTTAAGCTTGTTTTTATTTTAAAAGTAAGTAGAGGCCCCTACATGGTTGTGATTTGGAAGAACTCCAAACTCCCAAATTCCTCTCTTCGAGAGAGAAACAGACACATGATAAACTTGTGATTCTTTTATAACAATGGAGGCTCAATGAAGGCCTTTTGACTCATCGGAACTTGTCACAGGTGGTCATTTTATTTTTTACAAGCAACTTGCAGGCAACATACTCTACTGCACGCTTTCAAAATGTTCGCTTTTCCGGCGAACAAGAAGCGTTTGTTCCTTATCGTATTTTACTCTCTACCACAATGAGGTGATGCATTAAATGTGAAATGCATTGATCCAGTCAGACTGCCAGGAGCTGATTGATTGTAAAAACAACTGACTCCAGCGTCAAATTGATTAGTTTTAATATTATTTCGGAAGACGTCCGTTATGGTGCCTGACCCTTGTGACCCTTTTATAACATTTTCAAACCCTTTAAAAAAAAATGCCATGATTGGTCATCATTTGCTCATAGATGAAATTAATTATTTTCAAAGCAGAACAATTCTTGGGATCCCTTTCCCCTAATTTCACATTTAATTTCGCCTTTAAGATTTCAACATTTCTCGAAAAACGCGCAATATCAGATGTCTCCCGAAATACTATTAAAACTAATCGATCTGACGTTGGAGTCACTTTTCTGAAAAATATAAGTAGGGATTCCCCCCCCCCCCGCCACAAGCCTTCAACAGCTTAAATTACTCAAACAAAACGACTGCAATGGAAGAATCGCTTGGCCCCATTCTAGGAACATTCTCGTATCATAAATTATGACCACCCCAACTCGCCCTAATCATAATAAATAAGTAATAGAGATAGAGATTATCAACAAATATTCATTTTTTGTTTTTGTAAAATTCTAGTCTACCATCCTCTTGTATGTACATGTATATAAAATCTCATCGGTAGGATTGATTTAATAAATATAATTAACATAATCAATGTATACACTTGTTATATAATGACGTGTAATCGTTGACCGTTGCAGGGACTTCCAATGCCCATTCTCTGAACACAAATCGAACCTGATAAATTAAATTGCTTTCAGCACGTGTGCGCATCAAAATGCTTAGCAGGTAAAATGTTGATTAGCAGAAACATGTTACCAACCACCACGTAGTGTAAATCGCCTCACACTGGTTCCCTGCTATTTTTTTATTTATTATTATTATTTTTTTCTGCTTAGCAGAATAAACATGTTGAACCAAATTGTTTAAGCTTAACAGCTTAAAGGACTGTACCCAATCTCATAGAGCTGCTGAAGCACAAAAATTGGCTTAGCATAACCAAAGTGATGCTTACCATGATAAGGTTACCAGCCAAAACAGCATGTCACATGTACAATCTGCGACTGGTATCCTTATTTTTGCTTAGCAGAAAAATATTTAAGCAATAGTTTCTGCTTAAGCAGCTCTATGAAATTGGGCCCTGGTTTTTAAGAGTTTGGGGTCAGACGGGAACATCTCGTCGTGTGCCCGGCAAAATGACGTAAGCAATTTATGTTAAAATTTGTGTTTCAAAAGCTATGAGCGGGAAAGTTTGGTAAATTTGTTGCCATGCAAAAGTCATTCTAGAAAGGTTAAATTCTGCATGGGAATGGGGAAACGTGTCTTCAGGGTAATTCTAGTAACAAAAAAACTAACAAAAATGATATATTTTTCATGTCAGGAGCCATTTTGTTGCTTACGTCCTTTGGTTACTGGGACAAACTACTTTATGTTCCCGGCGCCCTTTTGCCGGGCACACAACGATTTGCAACATTTATAATGTCACACACGAGTTCATTTCTTTGCATGCTGGCTGAAATTCTGCTTTTGTCACATCGGACATGTACTGAGCAATTTGGCTTGCATGGCAGCTTTTAATACAATCTATACCGAGACACGCCGTTCCGCTGACCCGTAACATGAAGCGATCAAACAATATGGTTAATTTTGAAACTGATATCTAGGGCATTTTCGAAACATTGGCTTGGGCTTGGGCTCCGCCTCCAGGCTCTATTTGATGTTGGGGAAACACCGTGAAAAATGTACACTACTCCAACATTGACGACGGTGCCCAAGCCGTAGCCCAAACCCGGGGTTTGGAAAAGGCCCTTTCGGGTCATTGTACAGAAATTAGTCTGGTGCCCTGAATCACTGATCTATAATATCTATCTGTTTTGTCTTTCTGCACACTCATCAAAATGCCTTAATTTATGTATAAAAATTAATGGTACTACATCAATACATCATTGTATAAAACGGTAGGAAATTAATAATAAATTATAATACTGGCATTCAAAGTATGGTTGCATTGCCATCTGTTAAACTCCTGTATCTAAAACAGAATCTTTTGGAGAGGCGAGAAGAGGCAATAATTATGCCATCAACTTCATCCATTTTGGTTTTCAAATTGTTAACAAGAATAGGCCTATCGGACTTACTGGAACATGTCAGACTGAGTTTTAAATACAGGTGTTGGCAATGAATGTTGGTATTAATAAGTCTGGCTGCATTGATGGGTAAAACATTGTCTTAAATCTCCTTCAATGGAAAAAAGAGAAGGGATATGCCACAATTTCACCAATCCTGTGGTACATATTATTACAGACATGTGTAACTCATTTTGTTCAGTAAATCACATAATAACAACCAGACACACATTTTTTTTTATCTCTCTATCGGAGCAAGCGTTTAACCACGAATAGCAATAGCAAGTAAATTACCTGTTAATTGAAATATATAAAAAAAAAAAAAAAAAAATTGGTTTACCTGCACATATAGGTGGGAAAAGAGTTAGCATTATGTATGGCAGCAAAATACACATAAATATGCTAAAACTCACACATTTCAATTGTTTTGCGGCTAAAGTGGGAGGCCTTGTTGGTGGAAAGGGTCATCCCTGACAGAAAGTACGAACTCGCTCTCATTCTGTTGGAGGGAGATCGTTAGGCAAATTCCTCTATCTAGAGTTCTTTTTTTTAAGACGAAGACGGTCCATTGACATTGACCCCCGCATCCTCTGCCTCTGCTTGCTTGGCTAACCATTCCCGAACCATCCTCTCTCGTTCCTTCTTACCCTCGGCGACGTTCGGCAACTCGGTCGAGCCCACGACGAACGTCGCTCGGTACGCTCGTTCGTAGAGTCCTTCGTACGAGTCCACTCCCTCGGATAACAGACTGACTCGACTACCAGCGTGAGAGTCTGTCTGGGTTGGGGTGGATACCTGGACGGAGCAAAGGGACAGATGGCTTGGGCATCGTAGGGGGTCCGGGAGCCCCTGGTGCTGGTGAAGCTGCCTCATGAACGCAGGGGACTCGGTATCTCCCTGCCTTAAATCACCACAACTTTTGCTCAGGCTTTCCACAGCGCTCCGCTCAACGGAGAGAAACTTCTTCGACCGTGGCGAGCCGGTGGATACCTCGCGGTCTTGTTTTGGGATGGGGTAGTTGTCGTTCGAGTTCACGTCGAGACTGCTCAATGATTTGTGATTGTCCATGACCAGTGAGATGGGTCGCCTGTTTCTCCTCTGCGCCATGAGGGTGGGGTTGGTGGACTTACCGTCGATCGGTGGCGTGCGCGGAGTGGAATCTTTATCGCTGAGAGACGCGGTGTCTGCATCGGATTGTGTTCTTGAGCGTCCAAGGATGCAAGCAGATGCTGGACGGGGTGAGTTCTTGGTGGCCATCACTGGTGGTAACTTAGTGGAGATGCACCTCTTCGGGTCGAAAGCCTTCAGCCAGCCGAATTCGTCGGGTTTCTCTCGGACTAATTCGTTGTCCAGCCGACTGCGTCGACAGAATCTGGGCGAGCTGTAGAAGCTTAGTCTATCGTCACGGGCTTGATGGGCTAGCACGTCTTGCACTGAAGGCATGGTGTATAAGAACAGACTCGGATCCCACTAACTAGCGGCCTGTGCGCTAGACTGACTCACGTTTGCCTATGAACGCAGTCCAGCGAACTAATATTACTGGATGATGTATGGCGGCACGATAGAGCTATAGCGCGCTCTCTCTCTCTGCCTCTCATAACGTCATTTACGTCGACTCATCTGCCGTGAGTCATTGCGACCCTTTTTATAATCGACCAGTGATATGTGCTGCTCGCATACTAATGCCGTCACCGCCGGCAACTTAAAGGGTCTCTCTGCACATCTGAGAATACGCGGGTGTCTCTCGTGACATTAGAAAAAGGACAGCTACTGACGATGACCATGCTTTAATGCGCATCCTTGTGACACGATTTCAATTTCGGTCGTGTCTGTAAAGAGACATACGGGAGCGAGCGCAAATAGTCAGCATTTTTTCAGTGGAGCTAACCGTTTTCTACAATCCAAGGTTGTGGAAAAGGTGATAGTAAAATTTGCTGTTTTTCTATACCTCGAAATGAAGTGTGTTAGTTTATTTTTTTTGTACAGCTGATGTTAGGTTGGAATATTTGAAATTTATGGTAATACAATCCTTGGAAATGCACCTTTATGTTCCATTTAACCTTATTTTCAATTTTTTTTTTCTCTCAATTTTTAAGGTTATTTTGGTGCCTTTTTGTTTTTTGTGCTAATACAATTTTCCAAATTCTTGTGCAAAATTGTGATGTCATAACATGCAGAAACCTCAATGTTGCAATTAGTTTATGCACATTTCAACAAGTTGACAATTTCAACAGTGTCTCCTGAAATGACGTCACGGCATCAGCGCCCTCAGTTGTCCGGAAAAAAGCATGGACAATTTCTACTTCCCAATACAATCAACCCAAAAGGAATGTCAATAATACACTTAGTGGGGATTAGAAAACAGCACAGAACAATTTCCCTCTCAAACATTCACTTCAGAGGCCCTTTAATACATCCGTCTTGCTAGACGTGACTGATTTCAGGTACACGATGTGCACCAGACCCGTTACGACTAGACATTCATAATCTTCAGTTCACTGAAGGAATAATGCGGTTTGCGGACAGGGCGAAGACGTGTTTTCGTTCGTGCTCTACGGGACGACGGCTGTGAGGAGAGCTTGACTCACGCACGTCTACAACGGCGGGACGGAGTGACTCGGGGGCAATTGTATATCACGCCATACATCATCATAATGAGGGATTGGGCAATAACAGACCGACTTCAGTGGCAATATTTTTGTTAAAATATTTATATAGGCGTTACTGGGATAGAGAGGCCAGGGGTTCAGCAGCCATGGGGTGGGGTGTTGAAATGCTACGTGCAAAGTGTGGATCTGATAACAATAGCATGTCCACACTGTGTAGGAACTTGAAACACTGTGTGGACTTACACACATCCACACAGTGTTTTCACGAATTACATATTCTCGTTTTACTCAAAAACTCAAAAAGGAAGCATTTTCTGTACAGCATTAAATAGCTCAAAACCGAGAATTGTATTAAAGGGATCGGGTGTACGAAAACCAGTTCTCAAAACACTCTCAAATGGAAATGGTGATGGTGTGAAAGATTGATAAAGGGATGTCCACACAGTGTATGTCACAAAGGGCTCCAATTCGCTCCCTTGTGGGATCCTATAACAAAAGGGAAGCGCAAGAACTATTGGTCTCCACTGGGGAATTCTAAAGAGAGGGGGATGCTCCACAAGGAAATTTGTGTACAAAGTCTATGAGAAAATATTAAGTACAGAAGGAAAGAACAATAGAGATCTCCACAAGGATACAAAAATGAGAATCGAAGTGTGTGTGTGTGTGTGTGTGGGCATGTTTGACCATATGCTCCGAGGACATTTTACAATAGGGACATTAGGTCCTCACTAGTCAGTTCTTTGTCTTCATGGGTCCTCGGACGCCATTTGTGTACAAAACCAATGGAGATTGCTTCAGTACAGGAACAATAGAATTAACAATAGAAGTCCTCGGACATAATGGTGATCCACGACTGTGGGTGTGTGTGCGTGGGTGTAAATAAAGCACATAAGTACAAGGGCATCCAAACAGGATTTCAGTTATTTTGCTGACTGAAATTTCATTTACTTTATCCTTTTATCACTTGGATTTACAAAACAAAAATGTTGCTTTGACATTGTTGAATTCACTTTGGTTAATGTTTTATTGGGCGCACTGGTCTTTCTCGAAACACCTGTGGACAACGGTGGTAGTTGGCCCGTCGCTCTAGAAACAAACAAACCAAATAATGAACTGTATGTCTTATGTAGTTGATAGGAAGGAAGAACGGAGTAAAGAGGCGGGTGCACATTTTTTTTCAAATGAAATTAATGAACAAAATGAGGTCACAGCAAATATCACAACATTTATATTTTTTTGTATGTACGTTCTTAAAATAGTTCTATCCTTGTTCTTTTCTAGCCTTTTATTCAATTATATTAATTGCTTTTAGTGTGAGTTTTACATTGTACTTACGTCTAAATAATTTGTAATGTAATGTAATGTTTGTTGTATACTGTAACACGCAGGGCACACATGGAAACCAGTCTGCATACTGATTTTGCTCATCCTGGGTAAATAAACGAACTAAATAAATAAATAAATAAATAGCTAAATAAATAAATCAAACATTTCTATGCATTTTGACCGCTACAAATTTAAAAAAATATATCTATATTTCTCTGTTTGCCAAACGGTGAGCAGATCAACCTTTCCCCGCCATTAGCATTGCCAGCCGACCGTTGCACTCGAGAATACATCCGCTTTACAACGAAAACATCAATGCTAAAACAATTCCTCACAATGTTTGTTTTGTTTGTTTGTATACGAACTTTTCGTTCATTCAGATACATATTAGACATATCAATAATACTAACTCATTGTGTGCGTCATCATCGGCATTACTGGCCCTCAAAACCGAACGAACGATATCGTGACGAGAAAATTAATCTACTTCTGTCTTGGTCATCGAACGGAACTCAGTGTTCATTCGTTGATTATAATTTTCAGTGGCCGCCACGAGAGGGCGGAGTTTTGCTTGGGCGCGATTGTACGAAGTGAACGTGAAATCTTTCTTGACGTCACTCTATTCGCTAGTTGTCGACCGTGTAGCTAATGACGGAAGCTTATGATGTTACGATCTGAAAATCTCCAAACTATGCGTGAATGAAAATCACTCAACAAGCCTGAATTTTCCCAGATGCAACACAGAAATCATAGAAGGTCACACTGATATAATGAACAAAGACAACACAATGATTTAACAATGAAAATATCAACCACTTCGAATAGGGTGTACAATGATTAGGTCTTTTGGACCAAGTCGTTTTCGCTCTACCAAATAAAGAGGGCACCAAACTCCTTTTAAAGTGTAAAAACCTCGTTTCTTAATTGTACACTTTAAATAAAACATCGTACGAAAACGGGTGATGACTCAAAATTAGGCTTTTGCGATCTACAGGGACGGTGAAGTGAAAATCAAAGAGTTTTCTGCCGGTGTAACTGAGCTGGAACACGGGGGTGGATTCTTCTCCAACGAACGGCCAGGAATACACGAAACAACGGAGATGACTCCCAATAATAAACTCACTCCGCGGCAGGGAAGTTAACCGAGAAGTCTCCTCAATCCACTAAGCGAAAGTAGTAGTAGTCCCGGCTGATTTCCTACCTCCCCAGGTAGTACTTAATATTAAAGCAGGGCAGTTCTTTCCAGAACTCAGTTGTCCCCCCAATTTCCGAAATCTACTCCACGGTAGTAGAATAATAACAGGACAAGTTCTCACAAGAACAATATACTCTATATAGCAAAGTAGTTACCGTAAACCAATACAAGATGACTCCCGTCACATAAACATATGAGGAAAAAAAACCTCACAATACTGAACTGTAGATTTAGTTCGTGATGTCTCTTCTGGACTTAAATTCAGCTTTCCACAGCAGTCGGTCAAGACGAACTCTCTCAAAACGTTCCACAACTGGAAGAACAGGTCGCCAACAATCACAGGAAATGTAGTCCTGTAGTTTGGAATATCTTTTCAGCCCGTATATTTATTTATTTTACTTCTAGAAAATATTAACATTATGAACTTTGAGATTCATGCATCTTCTTTATGAATAAAATGTTTCTAGCGACTTCTTACAATAGACCGATCCATTAAGCCCTCTAAATCTTCTACCATGTTGAGAATCCCAGAGTAAAAGTAGTTGTATCATCTCTTGTTTGCTTCTCAAGCAGTGCCCACTGATTCTCAGTCGCTTTTGATGGAGTAAGGTCCGTGATACCTTCGGAGTATTCCCGTTTGATGCTGAATTTGACCTCAAAGATGGCGGCGGATGCATAAGGTCTATTGGAAAATGTAAACATGCGTGCACGTACTTATAGCGCGCGCGTTCATGTCGTACAGGGTGGCATCATTGAAGAGACGCACATTGTGCTGCCCACGTGTACAGTGGTGATTTAGCCAATGCTGTGATTGGTCAACTTGTTTAGGGGCGGGGCTTAATAGATCGGTCTATTGTGATGTGACGTGCGTGCATTAACTTGGTGATAGTTCGTAATGTTATGTGCAGTCACAGGCCTGCTATGATCATGACGACAGTCCCGCTTTAGGTTAGCAACTGATATCCACAAAACGCACGGATTGTCATTGCTATTGAAAGTTTCCCATGTTTCCCCTACCCCCCCCCCCCCCCTCCAATAAAAAAAAAAAAAAAACGAGATCGAGGTTGTATGATGGACATATGGACCCGCACGTGCGTCAAACCATTGCCAAACATCCGGAGGCTAACATATGATACTGTTATTCGATTCTTACAGGGATTGTCTACTACGTGGTTCAAATAAAATCACCTCGTATCCATCTGTTATGGTACACTTTGACACACAAAAAAAGAACAACGGTAATCCCTGTCAAGTTCGGATGATGCAGTATCGACCCCAGACCTGTATCATGCTGAAACCATCTTTTTGTCGAATCCCATGTGTGCATTGTTACTAATGCATACTGATTCAAATATAATCTCAACAGTGGACCAGACTATTTTCCATTCCAGCCTCGGCTTGGTTGCTGGTTTAAATTAGACTAATACAAGATGGATGCTCCCACGGTAAAGGTGTATGATGTGGTGCCTTTCTGAACTAAATATCCTGGTGGATTTCACAAAGCGCCAGGACTAGTCTTATATTATCGAGATAGGATGAGTAACTAGTCTTAACTTATAGGACAACTCATGAGTTAGGACTAGTCCTCAGTTAGGGCTAGTTTTGTGAAATCCACCCCGGAACGCTCGAACCGCTTAAACTGTCTGAACGATGATGTAAAGATTGTCAAAGTATATTAATACAAAGGGTTTTTTTTCTTCAGTTATTAACGTAGACCTGTATTAACGATATGTACCTAACTATGTAATGATATCATTGCCGTGTGAACGTTGCGTGTCTGTCTTTAATAATTGAGTCGTTAGTCATGCTTATTGTCAACGGAGCAAAGTCCGGCCGTGCCGTCGCATTGTTGGGTTGAGCCGTCGCCTTGTCAGCAGCGGCGTAACTAAGGGTGGGCTGGGGGAGAGGTGGAGGGAGCATGCCCCCCCCCCGATGCCCCCCCCCCCCATTTGAAACCTAGACTTTTGAGATTAGAAATTACCAGAAAAAAATGTTACATGTCGTAGGCTTTTAGGTAGTAATTTCAATGTTTTTAAAACTATTGACAGTTTTATCATTAATTTTACATGCAGAATGTATTTTGTTTTACCTCAAAACGTCAGAAGAGCGCTGAAAAGGGGCTTGTTTAGGACAATCACATACGGAGATTAAAGTTTTAATTGGCCTACAGTGTCCCCTAAAAAAATGGTGCGTCCCCGCCCCCCCCCCCTTGCGACCGACTTTGCACCGTTGACGGCGCAAACGGCTAAGACCAACAATCAGCAATGCAACAATGCGACAATGAGAAGGCACAACACGTGACATCAGACCGTTCCGGCTTGGGCAACAAGCCCCGCCCACACCTTAGTTTGTGTGCGTTTACGCTCCACATGTGACCGAGTTTGACCGAGGTCACATGACCAAAAGGCGTGATCCAATCGGTCAATGCGCATTGTTTGATTGACAGGCCGGAACGGTCTTTGCGACGGCACAACGCGACAATGCAACCGCTCTACACCGGCATCATTTCAAAACTTTGCAACGGCACAACGCGACAGTGCGACGACGAGACGCGAATAATGCACCGTTGGCGGCACAAATTTTCAGAATAAACGCCAATCTGACAGTTAAACAAGCCGTGTCCTCTATCCATATAATTTGACTCTATTACCACCAAGGGTCACACGGGCATGGACGCAAAGTTTCAACGCAAAACGGGCGACGTTCAAACAACACCCATGAAATTCGTTACCCGTTGCATTCCATTCAACTTTGCTGATTCTTCATCTCATCTTGAGGAATCTCTAAAGTCAAAACAGCATCAAGGAGTTTCCCTCGGGGTTGACGGTGATTAGTGTCAAGGGGAAAAAAAAACATTCCTCGGCATCGACTTTACATCGTAGCTGCGGTTGGCGTTAAATCCGGAAAGGGCAGACGGCTACAGGATTTTTAAAAATACTGCAAAAACGGCTTTAAACGACTCCACTCTAAGCAGCTGCGTGGGTTGAGAGATTATTCGTATTGGGAGTAAGCACGTCAGATGTATTGTGGCTTCTATATTCGTGTACGGGAAAAACAACGTGGTTTATGGCTATTTGTGACATCGTATATTATTCGCCCCCAAACCACCGTGTATATATAGCAAGCTTGCAGGAATACACACATGTGCGCCTGGGGCGAAGTGTGGTTATGTTTGGGTAGTGATTTGGGTAGAGGGAGATAAATCCCTGTTCATTAACCTGTTTGTGATGATATTATTATATTTTTTGTTGTAGGTTAAGCTTGTTGAATGCACCTGAGTGATGTATTTTTATCCGTTTTCGACGGGAGGGGGCGTCCCCCCAAGGGGACCCTTACTTGCCCTAATTCAAGCGAAGATTTGGATTTAGGGTGGGTGGGGGTGTTAAGGGTTTTTCATACCCAAGGAGACATTTTGGGCGTGTCACTTCAACTAAATGCACGGCTAATTTTCACAAACGATAGTCCTAACCGGTGTATTAGAAAGCGCGATATGCACCACTTAGTACCGACCCCGTCAATAGATAGGGGACAAAAAAAATAAAAAGTCAACATTTTTATTTACAATTATTTCATTCCCTCTCGAAAAGTTATTTCGTTCCCCTGAAAAAAATATTTCTTTCCACGAAACAATATTTCGTTCCCGAGGGGGAAAGAGAAAGACGGGGAAGGGGATGGGAGAGAGGGAGAGAGAAATAAATCTTGCTTACCCCTGTTAGTTTGTGTGTTTGTATGTTTGTTGGGTTGATTGTTTGTTTATTTTCGTATTTTACTTTATTTATTTATTTGTTTTTTTTACCGGTAGCTCTAGGGTCATCGTAACTCGGCACATTTGTTTTAAAACACAGACATGATAAAACGAGAAAAGCAATGTTTTGCAACTCAGTGTTGGTTTTTGCCCTTTATTTGTCTTCGTTAACGAGTCATGCCTCTTGCAAGTTAATCATGTTCATATGATTAAATCTCGAGTTAGCGTCAGAGTGGTACAAATTCATCACGAGGTTTTGAGTTCCAGAGTTTGGGAGCAGTACATGCGAATGAACGGTCTTCAGCCTTCTTATTTGTGGTTGGAAAGTCAAGGGTAGTCCGGCAGGATGAGCACAGATTGTAGGCAGATTGGTGGATATGGAGTAACTCAATGTGTATTGCGGAGCCTCGTTGTGAAGAGACTTAAAATTAAGTGGTTTTTAATCAACAGTATCCGTTGAGGGATTCTGAGCCAATGAAGGTCAGCAATAAGGGGAGAAGTTGGTGTGTGCTTGGGTGCCATGTGGATCAGTCTTGCAGCCTTATTTTGGAGGGATTGTAAGCGATCCAGGTTTTCATTTGTGGTGCCATTGAGTAATGGAGTTGTAATAGTCCAGGCGAGATGTTATCAAGGGCCTAACTGCTGCATGGCACGTGTCTTTGTCAATAAACCGCCTGATTCTACTCAATGTCGGATGTGGTAGTTCACAGATTTACATATATTTGTCACATGATCATCCATATTTATGAATTTATCAAAAATCACACCAGTTATGATCAATGACAAGTTTTGTATCATTAAGTAGTCGATGATGATGTTGAGAAGCACTTGACAAGAATTCAGTTTCGTCTGGATTGAGCTTAATTTTATTTGAAAATCATCAGTTTCCAATTATATCCGACAAGACAATTTTGAAAAAAATACGTCCGACCAATTGTGTCCGACAAATCATTATGTCCGATACATTATGTCCGACAAACCATTATGTCCGACCCATAGTGTCCAACAAACCATTATGTTCAACCCATTGTGTCCGACACATTGGATTGGACATAATTGTTCGTCCAGACACAAAGGGTCGGACATAATATTTCAAAATGGTTGTCCTCTGGCAGAATAGTCCGTGTTGGACATAATGGTGCTCAACATACACATAATCAATGTTTTAAGCCAGAGTTCTTTGAGAAAACCTTTAACATCCAAAAAAGACTCTTACGTAATGGAACATTACGATGGGTGAAGTGACATCAAGCCTCAAACGTTCATAGCTAACATGTGTGATTTGAGACAAAATAAGCAGCGGTGATATCCGGGGTCGCCATTATAGGTCTATCCTCAAATTGAAGGTTTTTCCTAACCACTAATGTTTTGCAAGCTTTCCTGATAAACGAACAGAAGTTGGTCTGATATGCCGTATTAATGAAAATAACTTACACCAGAAGTGAAGCTCGGTCATTGATGACAATACTCTCGATTAGTGGATTAACGGAACAATTGATTGGTGAACTAAAAGAACATCGTCACAGGCTTTCAAAGACCCCCACCTCACCGAAATGTACAGAGTCAAACACTAAACAAAAATGTCACATACTATTCTTAATCTATATAAAACGCTGGTTCCAAATGTGTGGAAACTTTAACCTTAGGCCTACAAACCCGTTAACTTATTTTATTGCTTCATTTTAAGCTCCAGCAGCGCAAACTGTAAGGTAGGCCTACTTTCAAACTAACCTAACTCCTTCAATTTGAAATTAGTACCATAAATTCTTCTGGGTATGAAAGCTAATAAATGACAACATTTATCCATTTTACATCAACCTTTTTAAACCACGTAGAAATTATGCAACAGGTAAATCTTGAAATTTCCTAACGCTGTATGGATATTCCATACGTTGATAATGCTATAAAATGGATTTTTTATTTATTTATTTATTTTTTTTTTTTTGAGGGGGGATGACCTTTCGGGGCCTCCGTTCAAATAGGCGATTGCGTTGCAGCGCTAATTGTTTAGACCGTTATTTCGCCAGGTATGTAATTATGCCTTTGATCAGGCATGCCATTTGGCACACAGAGTATGTCATGGGAAAGACATTTGGCTACATGGCCATCTCAGATTGATCACATGAAATATAGTAAACAAGAAATAAAACACAAGGGAATAATAATGTTGTTAGTAATATTTAAACTTTTGTATGGAAAGTGTATATTCCTGTTTTTAGTAGCGCAATCGATTTGCGGGCACGATTGTGTGGAAGAACCTCCACACAAAAATGAATATTCATGAGTTTGTTATCTTCCACATTGTCAGACATCATCTCCAGCTAGATTGCCATTGGTTGAATAACTTAAATAGGTTTTCAATAGGTTCGAAACTTTAGTTAACTCTTATTCTGACCAGGGAAGGCATGCCGTGTGCTAAGACCACAACATGGAGATTGTGCCTCTGCTGATGTGCTGGGTGTCGTGGGACAAAATGACTATGGTGTGACCATAATCATATATGTTTCCCCTTTAATTTGCTCTGCCATACTAGTATGTCAGATATGGGAACATATGGGAGTATAACTTGGGCGCTAATTGGATGTGTGGATGACCTTCCACACATTTATTGGTTAAATGAAAAAGTCTCTACTCCGGTTAAATACTTAAAACTATTATATAAATGTGTTTGCAGTGAAGGCCACCCGTACATTTTGCAAGCATGGTTGACAAAACTCGTGGCTGTGACGTCACAAAATGAAGGTCTGCAATATTCTCGGGAGCTGTAATTTTCTAAAACATGAACGTTGCTGTAACCAATGTCACAAGTGCAACAAGGTTGAAGGTCACGGAGCCTGCGCTGTTGCAGTCCTCTTTTTTACAGCAGCATTTAGTGACGTCGTTGGCTTCTGTCTTGCACTCTTCTTTTGAGCACAAGCTGGAAGTTCCACAGCCGGCCTCGAGGAGCACGTAGTTCTTGCTCTTTCGCTGTGAACGTAAATCAACGACAAATTGCTCCTTTAAATAGTTTACCTTTTCATACCCCCCAAAAAGAGAGTTCATTTTACTCAGCGAATTTCAGGAACGCTAGGTGGCAGCAGACTTACCAGCCAGGCAATACATAAGCTGGCCCCACAGCTGTCTTTTTCCGTATGGATAAAGAATGATGCTTCTGATAGTTTACCACTCACAAAAATGGCAGGTAACTGCCATGTTTTTACGCGACTCGAATTGTGACGTCAGGTGTTCGGGCTAGACATTACACAGCTCTGCAGCCAGGTAAATCCAACGTCTTGGAAAAGTGAGCGTGCTCAGAATAAGGAGGGTAAAAAAAAAAATCTAATTCCTGGTTGGTCAGCAGCTGCCACCTGGGGTCCCAAACTCCTCGTTGCTCAAACCGTTACATTGAGACGATACCAATTTGACCTTTACTTCCGGTCAAAACCGGACGTTAAAGTGCAAGGACACCCGTTTGCATTCTAGCGTGTCACACTCGACTCGAAAGGTCAAAATCTACTGCTTACATGGTACATGTATAACTATTACGCTTCATGTACATTAAGAATGCGATGTCCATAGTCTCTATTCAAACTACGCGTAGCCAGTTTCGGCACCAACCTTTGTTAGTCTGTAATAAAGCCGTCCTTCACGGTGGTAATTGTGTTAAGCCAAATGCGAGTATTCAAAGTTTAATGTTTTAAAAACCATATCTCCAGAGCTACTCACAATTTATACGCCATATGAAAGGGCTTAACATACTTCACAAAGGTTGTACCAACATGACCCCTATTTGAACTTGTCTTCATGTCGAAACCAGAAGTTGAGTAGAATAAAAAATCGCGTGCCTCGTTTTTGGAGTCTGTAGACATTATGAGCTGGATTAATTATGGACATGCTCTCTGTGTAAGAATTACAGTCTGACCCCTAGGCTTTTCAATTGAAAGAGTAATGACGTCATCGTCCTCAATAGCGCTCTCTTATGTTCAAGTTTAAAATTGTACCCTTTTTGCTGAAAACTCGTTTCAAGTTCAAAATAGTTTAAAACTTAGCAAACACGCAAGTGCAAAGGTCTGCCTAATAAAATAGCATGACGTCATAATGACATCGTCAGGTTTCAATAAATGCTTATCAAAGTTCACTCTCAAAAAATCCAATCTTTAGAATCATGGCCGTATGATTTGAATCTCTGCATTTAGTTGATGTATGAAGTTCTTTATATGTGTAAATGACCTGATTTGACCTCACTTCCTATCCAAACCGGAAGGTCAAAGAAAATGTATATAATAAAGATCAATATAATGGTTTTATGTGAATGTTTATATATAATTAGATTTGACTGTTAATTTATCAATAAATGTTTCAAATACTGTCACGCCGAACACCTGATGTTTGTTGTAACAAAAACTGTTTTTTGTCTGTTTGTTCATACGAAAAAAGCATGGTAAAAATAAAAAATCAATTTATATGTAAAGAATTATTTAGGGGTTCCATAAAATAGCACCAAACGGCCTGTTGGATTACTTACATAGCAGTAGGTTTCTAAACCACAGTCTTCGGACTTCAACTTAGCAGCACATTCCGCGCCAGTACACTTCTTGCAGTTCAGTGCCAAAGCACTTTGTCCTGCAGTTCAATGGGATAAAAGAGACGACAGGTCATTCGTTTCTAAACATCCTTACAACGCATGGTTTATAGCGTCGAAAAAGAAATCCTCGTTCCAAGTTTTTGGTTTGGTTTAATGTTACTTTTAGCAAATTATTGTTCATTATAATATGAAACTGAAATTGTATTTTAAACAAATTGCTACGAATATTTTGATTTGTATGAATTTTATATAAAAACGATTTTTTTTTTCATGAAACAAAAGACTTTGTTTGACTTCTTTTCTCCGATGCGCGCGCGACTTCAACAGTCTATAAACCTTTCTTATGCAACGTCACAGCCTGAATTTTTGCCAACCATGGAGAAACTATGGTGAGCCATCAATGCAAAGCAAAAACAGATATTCACATTTGTAATAAATGTTACACAATCAACATTCACAACTTGTTTAAAAACTGTTGGTTACAAACCAAACAATAGTGGGATGTATTTTCTGTAATAAATGGACAGTTTGCATATGTTCAACAATGCCAATCAGTGCGGTTTGTTTATCGACAATAGAAAGGTCTATTGCGATGATGGATTTTTTGGTTTTGTCTTTTATTTTTTGTTTAGTTTTTTTTTCCCCTGGTTTTATAATGATGATTATTTACAAAGATATGTAATAAATACAAAACGGTAAGTGCCGTTTGATGAACCTTGCACATGTTCTTTTTCGAACACATGCAAGTAATATGATTGAGAATAAAATAATGAATGCAAGATGCAGCCGTATAGTAAAGAAAAGAACAGTAAGTTATATTTAAACACCATGCTCGTGAGAAGTTTTATCTTGAATATACAACTGTGAGTAACATGCAATTTAATTTAGCACTTTCATTTTTGCGAGAGGAAGAGCTTTCACGAGAGGGCGCCATGATAATTAACTGCTAGATTACTTACCCAAAACTGTTAGAATTGCTAGGACACACAGGATCTTCATGGTTGCGATGTCAAATTGTGACTTTAAAGTGAGAGGAAAATGTCTGAAAAATGCCAACAAGCTAAAAATAATAATATCATGGTTCTGCAACCATGATTATAAATGGACATATTATAGAATTTTGGTTGAAACAATGTACACTATTAACTCAATTTTAATCATTAAATTATTAAAAAAAATAATAATAATAATAATACTAATAATAATAATGGCCTCACGTTTCCACCCTAGCAAAGTCCTTCTCGAAGACTTAATCCTTTATTTTTGTATTCATTTATGTTTTTCATAGACTCAGTTGGTTAGCGAGGGTGGGTGGGGGGACAAAGGGGGCAGCTGTCCCCCAATGGAACATCTTTTTTCCCCCTGATCGCTCTCCCCTGTCAGCCTCTGGACACCGCGGAATTTGCTAAAATCAGAAAAAAAGTTTACCGAAATTGTCCCTTCTACTAATATATATGCCTCTGCAAAAAAATAAATAAATACACAACATAAATAATGTTGGCCACGCCACTGTATAGGCTATGGATCTTAGCTTGACAAAACACCATGGGCCTTAATTTTGACTGCAAGAGGGCGCACATTGGGGTAGATTGGGGGTCGAACCGTAGAATTAGTGTGGTACACGAGATACAATTAGACTTCTAATAAAGCAGTTAATATACAGCTTCACAATATTTTCAATGTAAGATATTTGCTTCTAAGATGTGTATTTTTAATGTTTTGAATATTTGTTGTACTATCAAAATTGAATTAGTATTGCGCCCTCTTGCTGTCAAAAAAATACGTTTTACACAATTGATACATTTGAGACAACTGTTATTGTTGCATTAAACTAGGAACACAGGGCTCTTAAGAAAACAAAGCTATGTTGTTAAGGTATTGTATACATTGTTCCAATTCCCCGTAAAAAAATCCAATCTCCGATTTATCTTATTGGCAGGCACAACTAATTTAATTAAGAAAGTACTTTTGAAACAATGGTAATACACGAAAGATGAAGATAATAAAAAAAAAAAATGAATGTGTTAAAATCAAGGAAAAAAGGAAAGGAAAATAAATAAATTAAAACCATTATCATCTAATCATTGTATTAGGAACTAAAGCTTTCCGAGGGCAATGGACGGCAAACTCTTAGATGAACGACTTACTGAACATACCCAGGCATTCGAACCACAACCCACCCACCGATCGACGTCCCGATTGAACCCCTGCTGTAGACGTAAAAAAAAAAAAAAAAACATAAAACAGTCTTATCTTGCCAGGAGTAAATTATTTATTGGAGCAGTTTGTGTTACTATTGATATATCAAGAGTAATTGCATTGAAGTAATAATTGCATTGAAGTAATAATAACATGTTTTTGGGTGATCGATTGTGAGGCATGTGTGTTGCTGATGAATATTGATCGAAAGTGAGATAAATATCAGCGATTCTGACTAAGTTTGGAGGCCCTCCTGAGATTTCTCGAGAACCACTTTCGGGTCGTGATCCATAGTTTGCGACACCTTGCCCAGAAGCACACGAATACACCCCCCCCCCCCACCGATGACTGTTGACGAAAGGGAAAAGAAACCCAGATTTTAAACATTGCACCCATTGAACTCTTCCAACAATCCTGTCATTACACATTAGTTATGTTCGACAAATTGCTTGACAATAAGATGACTCAGACATTTTGTAGACGCTGCAATTCTCTTACACCCCCATCTTGATAACAAAATATGAAACTAATTAGATAAAGAAGTAACCACGTGTATAAAGCGATCAGCTTTCTAAGACAATTCCTGCCAACAAAATCGAGTGATCTAACACACAAACACACAGTTTTAGAACCATTTTGTTTTCTAATTTAATGGACAAAAGCGTGGCTGCAATCTTACCTTGCACGTAGACAGGGCTGGTTAAGATTCCAAAAATGGAGCAAAAAATGGGAAGCAACACTTATTTTATACAAATGCTAATCAACCACGCCTGTTTTTCGATTGGCCGACTTTGTTGTTGTAGTGTCACGTGATCAATGCTATGGAAACCCATAAAATAATGATAAATTACTTATTAGTGACAACACAAGCTCTAGTGAGGTAGTTAACAAAATTACTTGCTTTACGACTGAGATTTTGATACAAATTTGTTTTTATCAATAAATGGGTGGTTATAAAAAATATACAAATAAACTATGGAGGGAAGAGGTTTTTTTTAGTGCATGGTTATGTTCGACCTCTGTGCAATGTTTGTTCATTTATTTTTCTAACCGGGCGAACAAAAAAAAATGTTCCCTTGTTAATAATTAATTACTGAGTAGGCATACAGACATGAAATCAAAGCTGGGTATAAAGCCGTATTCAAGTTCAGATATTTGTTTCCAATCGCGGCCTGGCTGGTTCATGATACTTGTGTCCTTGAGCATGACACTTTACCATAATTGCTTTGTCCTTCGGATGGGACGCTAAGCCGTAGGTCCCGTGTACTATAGTATGGGTAGTGCATGTAAAAGAACCCAGAACACTTATCGTGAGAGAGTAGGGGTTTACCCCGGTGTTTCTGTTTCACATGGCAAGCACCCTTATCTACAGGTTTCCTCAGGCTTGAGAGCTACAGTGATTAAGTTCACTTATGAGGCATCCTTGGTTTCATCGCTATAAATCTTCTCGGTTAAAATTACCGTGTCTCGGTTAAATGTGTTTTAACCGAATTTTCACCCTTGTTTAAACTTGTGATTTCCTTAGTTCATTCTACCACATTTTCACAAAGTCTTAACCAAATGATTATGCACCAGGACTTATCTTGAATATTCCGGTAATATGATAATAAGGACGTGGAGTTTAACCAGAATTTAACTGAGTGTAAAACTTAATGGCCCAACTGTCAGCCAATCGCAAGATGAAACTGTTAGTATAAACGACGTGCCACGACATGGGTCTAATTGATAGGAATGTTAATTTGGCGTGTTGTTACCTTCGTACAGTCCAGTTCACTATTGCAATCATCATACTATGGTGGCCCTGAAGGGACATCGCACATCGCATACGTGTGCGCACACGTATGCAATGTCGTGAAACAATTCGCGAATGTGTGCGCACACGTATGCAATGTCGTGAACCAAATCGCGAATATATGCGCACACGTATGCAATGTCGCGAAACAAATCGCGAATGTGTGCGCACACGTATGCAATGTCGTGAACCAAATCGCGAATATATGCGCAGACGAGTGCGCACATATTCGCGATTTGGTTCACGACATTGCATACGTGTGCGCACACATTTGCGAATTGTTTCACGACATTGCATACGTGTGCGCACACGTATGCGATGTGCGATGTCCCTTCAGGGCCACCATATCATACACTGTATAATGGTAACTATCAGTGTGTTATAAAGCAAGCATCGCAGAGACGGCGAGACTAGTGGTGCTGCCATGTGCAGGCTTGGCCATGTGTTTACAGGTGCGGACTTACCCTGGGATCAGGGATAATTGGATAAGCGATTGGTAATGATCATGACCAGAAATTTAAAAATCTATAAAAATACAAAAGGTTGGAATAATTCAAAGAGATTTACAAAATGTAAAATATGGTAATCATCGTCGTCGTCGTTGTCTTCGTTGTCTTTGTTGTCTTTGTTGTCGTTGTTGTTGTTGTTGTTGTTGTTGTTGTTGTTGTTGTTGTTGTTGTTGTTGTTGTTGTTGTTGTTGTTGTTGTTGTTGTTGTTGTTGTTGTTGTTGTTGTTGTTGTTGTTGTTGTTGTTGTTGTTGTTGTTGTTGTTGTTGTTGTTGAACTGGAGCCCTATTTATCGTTGGAATGTGAAATACCCATGGGCGCCATTTCAGCAAGTGAATGTTTTGTTTCCCATTGATAGCATGGTCATTGTCTGCACTGATCTATTGTATCCAAAGAATCACTCGCTGAAATGGCGTCCAGTGGGATTTCACATTTCAGCCTGAGTTCCCCCATCTTGCGCCTTCGGTGCTCTATAATCTTTGGGTCTGACTGCTTGCGTCCAAATGAACCCGTCTGTTTTAATGAAAGAGTTAATAATTAACGCATTGCCATCTGCACGACGCGTGCGTTTTAAAAATAACTAATGACTTTGCTTAAAGGAGCCACAAGCGACGGGGAAAACATTGGTAATTGTCATGAACTAGGTATCCGCAATTTGTGTGACCCAGTTTGAAGCACAGTCTGTCAACGGAGTCACAAGAAAATAGTGAAAAACTCCCTTTCATGTGTTCGCTGTTTTCAAACATCTGTTTTACTCATTTCTCAAGAAACTAGAACGCAATCAATTCAATGGAAGTTCTTCGTCATGACCATTTTTTATGCAATGTGAGTTATGTGCGTGCAAATCTGTGAACATTTATATGTTCTATCTTACCGATGTTGCGCACACACTTTCAGTCAAAATATTTCTAAATCCACGCCTAATTTGTCAGAGAAAGGAGACTATTCAAAGACTCAAAAAAGCTTTGCAAGTCTCGTGTGAATTCGATTTGAACCCCTTAACGTGCGTGATTTAGTTTTCTGTTATGGGACCCTTTCAACTAGTTAAGAAACCCGCTATATTGCCTTTTGTCCAGCCCATATAAAAGACCCATGTGCCCATTGAACTGGTGCAGATGGCTCCAGGGCGGTGGCCTCCTCACTAATCATTCTTTTGTGTTCCTATGTTCGCTGAGTTTCCTAGGTAAGAAACCTTGTAATAAATATGTTGAACCGGAAGTTTAGTTTCCAAATATCAGATTTATTTCTGTCTTCCTTTTAGTTTAGTTTCTTTCAAAGTGAAACATAACAAATGGTGGAAAATCCGGGTAGGCCTACAGTATCTTTCGATACAGAACGGGTGTTTTTACACTCAACGTTCCCGGGATACAAAACCGTGGCCAACGCCCTACAGCTAGCTGTCCTTAACGTTTTGGGTAAGTTTTGTGTCCTCATTTTCTAAATGGCTTCCTATGTTGAATTTACTACTTCAGTTTCCTTTTGGTACATGTTGAAAGTCGAAATTTTACATTTTTTTCTTCGTATCTAGGTGTTTTCGAGCTATAACTTTGTGCCTTATAACTAGAATGTAATCTTCACATGATTTATTCAGACTATTTGAAACATTTTGTTTGTGTTTATGGAGGGAGAAGAAGAAGTCAAACCAGAAATGGCAATGACTAAATCTAACTTATCATCTTCAGGTCTGAAATATTCGGGTAAACCAGAGGAAGATGTGGACGAATTTGTTGCGAAATTCAAAACCATTGCAGCATTAACAGAATTTACAGATGCCAAAAAGACACTCGCCTTGCTTAGCCGAATTGATGGTAACGCCCGCATTTTCTTGGAAACTATTCCAGCAGAAGAAAAGAACTCAGTTGAAAGTGTTCAAAAAATTCTTAAAAATCATTTTCAAGGTGATTTTTGGGTATGGCAAGTTGAAACAAAGCTGCTTGAACGTAAACTTTTGCCCTCTGAGACACTAGATGATTATGCTTCAGACATCATGCGTATGTGTAAACAAATAAAGAAATCTAATGAGGAATGTCTGTCGATTTTTGTGCGTGGATTGTTACCGACCCTCAGAGCGTTTGTATTCTCCAAACAGCCAAAATCTTTTCATGAAGCTCTGAATTACGCTAGACTTGGTATTTCTGTTCAGCAAACAGCACAAGAACCCAAAATACCAGTGTGTGAAAAGAATGAACCAAAAACTAGCTCAACGGTAAACTCTATCCAAACCACACTGGAATCACTTAAAGATGCCATGAATTCCATAGCTGGTAGATTAGACAGATTGGAACAAGGCAAAGAACAAACTCTAAGCAGACAACCTCATTCAATGCACACACATTCCAGGCAAGCTAATAAAAGATAATGATGGTAGAAAACTTTCCTTGAAATATTTCTGCCTGAAGTTTTATCGTTTTTAAATAACAAAAAATGAAATAAGATCCAAAAACAGTTTTCGTCTCAGTGAGACGAAAACCGTACGGGAAATGTAGCAAAAATGATGAATGCATTTTACCGTTTTCTCGCAAATGAAACAACGAAATGAGCTGACATGGTTTTATTACAAATATCTTGATTTGTGCAAAGAAGGGAAGCATTTAGATTCAGTTTGCCAATGTTGAGCTGGGGCTGTAATGTAACGGATCAACAATGGCTGCCCCTTTTTAAAAAAGTTCATTAATCTCAAGGGCGGTTGTACTTTACTCGAGTGTGTTGGATTGAACACGCAACGTTATCTCTCTACTTTTACAATCCGTCATACGGGCGGGCAGTGAGTAATGTAACATAATTATAACCATTAAATTCGTTAATATTCAATTGGGTTCAAGGGTTCACTTATTTTGGAAAATTTGCTCAATAATATTTCGCGTCTTTATCGACAGTCCAGGTCGTCGAGTTCACGTTTTTCTGGGGCGTGTGCTCTACTTCCATTGGATGAGTGTTTGTATACGGAAAACAAAACAGTCGTCATTAACCCATAGCAGGACGAAGTGTACGCATGGATTTACGCTCCTTCTTCCGAGCAGTAAATACAAAGCGGTGGCTGACAAAGTGTACCTATACAATACATGCTTTTTGTTTTGTGATAACTGAGAATCAAAAATCAAACGTGAACTAAAAACTAAACAATTGTTTGTTCAAGTAAACGCTTTAAGATAGTGTGCACAACATTGGTGGGATTCGACCCCATAAAAATATCCACAGATTTGCAAATAACTTACATGGTATAAAGATGGCCACGATGGGAAAAACTTCACTTGAAATGATGCTACCTGAAATGCTATGGTGTTTGAGAAATGGATAACAAAATAGTTTTGATCTTGTGAGTCCAAAACCCGATGTGTGAAAACTGAAAATATATATTTGTTTTCTTTTTTTTACTGGTTTCTCGTGATTCCGATGACTAACTGCGCTTAAAATGTTGTTTTATTTTTATTTTCCCCTCTTTCCCTTTATTTGTTTATTTGTTCAATGTATGGGCCTAATGTTTGGTCATTTCAAATGCGGAACTTGTCCTTGACAATATTACCAATGTTGTCCGCCTGCTTGATTAAGCAGAGAATACGTAGCTCTGATGGACAAAGTGGAAACACAAACCACAATGTTTTTTTTATTTTTTTTTTATTTTTTTTTTTTATTATTATTATATTTTTTTTATTGCTTTTAGTATTCTGGGGTGAAATGGAAAAGTCCAGATGTCACCTCGTGATTATATTTTGCAACATGCACTCACGCGCAATCAAATATCCGTATAATGTGATTGAATTGCTGCTCATCGTGATCGATTTCTAATTTAGTTGATCTCTTAAATATCCCTGTATCTCTATTATTTGAGTGGAAAAAAATCTCGAAGCAAGGGTTGTAAAACTAAATACTGAAGAGTCGACGCGAAGAGTCGAAGTGATCAAGTCGGTGAACGGTAATATTATACTGTGGTTGGTGCTATGATCGCTTGGCAACCACTGGCGTAACTAATGGGGTTGCTCTTGCCCACAAGATGATGTGTGTCCCCACCCCCACATCCACCCTGAGTGCCCCCCCCCCCCCACATTTAAAATCTGGACTTCTGAGACTTCCAGAGTCTGAAAATTACCAGAACAACATGTAATATTTTATCAGTTTGTTTGTAGTAATTTCAATGTGAAACAAAATAATAATAATAAATAAACTAATATAAATAAATAATTAATATTAATATGTTATCATGTTAACATTATGCCAAGAGAGCAAAATCATGTTTGAGTAAATAGTTAATATTTAATAACGGGAGGCCAAGGAAAGCTTCGTCAGAGTCTTTGAGTAAAATGTATCATAAATTATGCAATTTGGGAGTCTTGCTCTTGGCCAAGGTTTCATAGTTGATTTTATTTTTTGAAAGAAAAAGCAACCATGAAATCTTGAAACATTTGTTATTTATTTATTTATTTTATTAGTATTTGTTGTTGTCGTTGAAAATTTTCACAACACAAGGACAAAAGGTCCCACTCATTTTGAGGGTTAGGCTACAACGGCAATAAGGAAAAAGTGAGAGGAAATACAATCTCGCCGCACGCCCGGAAGAAGGTAGGAATGCTGTACGACCTTTCTCCAGATATACATAATAATTACAACTTTTTTTTTTGCCCCAGCAGAAGGCCACAAACACAATAAAATGGCTCATTTGAAGAAGAAAAAAAAAGTAGGCAAAGACTGTTGTAGATTTGTTGCTAGAATTACTTCAAAGACATGTTTTTCCCATTCCCATGCAGAATTTAACTTTCCTGCAATGACTTATAAATGACACAAACAACGACCAAACGTTCACATTTAGTTTTTCTTTAAGAAAAAAAACCACACATTTTTGGACAGTAATTGCTTGCGACCTTTTGCCGGGCACACGACGATCTGTCCACATTCCTGTGGCAGAACTGTGGCAGACTGCAGTAAACTTAAGGGTTGAAAAGCGATATAGACCTTTCATTTCACAGGCCGAGTTTTTGCCAACAAGATTTGCCAACAGTTTGCAAAAATGTTACACAAATATTAAACAAACAAAAAATCTAAATTTGTTGGAAACAAACCAACAAATAATGAGATGTGTTTTCTTTAAAAAGAAAGTTGCAAAAATGTTGAATTTGGTCACAACGTTTGTCAAAAAGACTTGAATGTTTTGCTACACTTGGCCGTTTGTTTATCAACAATGGACAGGTCTATATGAAGGGAGTTCCAAAGTGCAGCAGTAAGGGGAGAAGCTAGCAAGAATATATCACAGCTCTGACCTTTTAGAACAACACACAAAGTGAAGGGGCAAGACGATACCCCAGAACCCCTCTTTTAACATTGTCTTCAATTTATTGATGATTAATTTATTACACTTGATTCTAATTTAAACTGGTGCATGTTTCCCGTGCACCGGTAGTCATTATACATTTACAGTACATTCAAAAAATAACAAACTACGATTATTTATAATAGTATGTGTCATGCGCAATTTAAAATACACTCAGTTTGATACGACCCAATACAGTACCGGCAAACATTGTACTCAACACGGATAAGCAACTATTTGCGGATGCTCTTATAGTGTCTGAAATACAACACTTTTTGTCAGCCAAATTTACCCAGACATTTTTTGTACAGGTACCGTGGTTATTAGTTTACTCACTAAACCAAATCAGGGAATAAAATCACATGCAATGAACAGTCCAAACTACGTAAATGTGAAAGAGTGACAAATTCACTCTCCCTTCCAGTAGTTTGGAGTGAACTATACACTCTGATTCAAGTTGAAAATACCCGTCTTTAAAATATCAAAAGTGTTGTCCGCCAAAAGGCTCTTTGAAAGAGTGGTATGGCGGACAAAACGAGTGTTTTTTGTTTTGTCTTTTACATTTAGAAAAATGTGTACTTCTCTTTCTGAACACAATATCTTATGTTACAAATGATTTGATTTTATTGTATGTTTTCACTTTAATAATAGTCTTCAACGTCATGTCTTTTTGTCCGTGACCTGAGATATGTTGACCTTTGACCTTTTAAAAGTACATTTAAACGCATAAAAAACCAACAACAACAACAACAACATTAAGAAGTCTACACTGGTTGCAAGCTCAGCCATCAATGATCTCATACCACAGAATGATGTCATACCACTTCAGTCATCTTCTCGCAGTTTGCGGTCTTCAAATAAACTTCTTCTCTGCATTCCCAAATAGAAACTTCAGCCACATGGCTGCCGTGCATTTTCCAGTTCGGCGCCAATGTTATGAAATGATCTCCCAAAATATACATCGAAACTTCCCAACGTGCGAACATGTCCAAGAAGAGACTCAAAACACAATTTTGTTCTTCAAAGCATGTTCTATAATGTACCGTATTTTGTGCAATGTCTTTGTCAAAGCGCCCTTACGCGTGTTGTTTGTATAGATACCGCCGCTATATAAACTGTTTTAATCAATTGAATTACATGCACAGAGTGGTTAATGGCTTCACGTTTTGAGTCTAGCGGAATCTTTCTCAAAGGCTAAATGACAACACAGCACCCACAAGTAACAGAAGCAGTCAAGTAGAAAGAAGTGAAAAGAGAGAGGCAGAAAGCAGTCAGAAGATGCAATGGATGAACAATGAGAGAGACAAATGCGGGGAGGGGGAGGCGTGAGGGAAGAGTCCGGTTAAACCACACGAGGGTGGAAACACAAAAGACAAATTAAAGGTGGAAAAAGGAGGTAATTATTTGGTGAACGAGACAGATTTCAAAAGGGGGTACACGGTCAAAGAAAAAAAAATATTAATTTCCTTCTTGGATGTTTAGACCTTGAATAAATTGAATCAAAACATGCGTGTATAGTTCTGAAAACATATAATTATTTCATTTCATTTTATCTTATTTCCATCGCCTTTCATGGCCCACGGGCCAATTTGAAAGGATTTGAATAATGAATATTTACATGGTACAGTTAAACATTGTAAAAGCATTAGGCTTACAACTAGAATTAATTAAAAAATACTTATATAATCTGAAAACAAAAATGAAACGAACGTATTTAAAAAAAAATTTTTTAACGATACCAAATCCTCTACAATGAGAAGCAACACCCACGAAATCGGTGTGCGTACAATGTATGGTCAAAGTCCACACAATCTGGTGACACCCGTTGCCCTAGCACCAGACACATCTCATCCGAGGGCAAAGCAAAATAACGGAAGCCATCATGGATTGAATTAACCAAGGACTGGTTGAAAGCCCCAGCTCAACATTGATAAAGAGTCTGTAAATGCTTCCATTCTTTGCACAAATCAAGATATTTGTAATAAAACCAACCTGTGAAAATGTCAGCTCATGTCGTTGTTTCATTTGCGAGAAAACGGTAAAAATGCATTCGGCATTTTTGTACGTATTGCTGTAGGCATTCCACTGAGACGAAAAACCGAGAACACTTTAGGCAGAATTATTTTCTACCATCATTATCTTTATACCGTGTAAGGTATATGTATATCTGTGAACATTTATGTTTTTCTTCTTACCAACGTGGAGCTGGGGCTTTAAGTTAATGACAAGTAATAAGTTTATCTTTGTTATTAGCGCTATTAATAATAATATTATATAGCGCACGTATCTACCAACAATCAGGTACCCAAGGCGTTTATATTATTTAGGACATTTTTTTCTAGTTTTTGAATTGTGAGACCCATTTATGTAGCGCCTTGTAAGAGTTTACAAGGTGCTGACATGGTCACTGTGATATTTGTTTATTTCCTTAAACCATCTCAGCTCCCTGGGGAGTAAAAAAAATTGACAGATGATGCTGTTTAAAAAAAAAAAAAAACAAAAAAAAAAAAACATCAAAATATTTAAATATAAATAATGAGTCAAATTTTGAAAAAAAAAAAAAAAAAAAAAAAAAAAAAAAAAGAGCATCTTCAATCAAAATAGCTAGTCTGTTTTAAACTTTTAAACTTTCGAACGTACTATTTTGGCATGTCATAATCTTGTTATAAATAAATTGATTATTTCCAAATTTTTAAATTGTAAGGCACATCGAAAAATATGTGATTTATAATTCATTATTATCAGTAGTATTTATTATTATTACTATTATTATTGTTGATCCCAATTGAAAAATCTTACGTAATACTAGGCCAGTCAATTACAAGTTTGTGTTTGCTCTGTGTGTTGACAGTACGTGTATGATGTGACAACTTCGAAATTCTACCATTTACAACACGATAGTTGAACTGTATTCAGACAAAAATGAAGTGATAAAATACTCGACCTCTCCCAAGCAGGACAGGAGGGGGCTCTCTACCCATCAAAGGTGTCTGGGTTTTGTGATTTGTAAACTGCCGGCGTGTACATGACGTCAGTCCGAATTGCATACTTCCGTCCCTTCTTCAGTATGGAGCCTTCATGGAAGAGCCGATGCTCAAAGACAAGAACCCTTCCTGTGATAATCAAACAAAAATAATTATTGATAAATGTCTTGTAATGAAACCAAGGATGCCTCAAAAGCGAGCTCGGAAGGCTGAGGAAACTTGTTGATAAGGATGCTTGCTATCTGAACCAGAAACACCGGGGTAAACCCCTACTCCTCCGTGATAAGTGTTCTGGGTTCTTTAACGTGCACCACCCATCCTAGTACACGGGACCTACGGCTTAACGTCCCATCCGAAGGACAAAGCTATTGCTCAAGGACATAGGTGTCGCAAATGGCTAGGCCGGGATTCGAACCAACATTCTGTAGACTACAGAACCTAAGTTCGGCGGACAAGATCACTTGGCCACGACACTCCTCGATCAATTAACAACATCAAGCTCAATGTTACACGGTATCTGGCATTATTCACGAGTCTCGAAATGCGACGTCAGAATGTTCCGGGCTAACGCAACAAACGACGATGGGAAACTTTCCGGGACGCTAGGTGGCGGCAGACTTACACGGCAGTCCAAAGTCCTCAGAGCTCATACTCTGAACTACGTAAACCATGCATCCACTTCGGGCCTTAAAATAGACCTTTATCATGATGCAGCAATCTTGTTTTTCTCCCATTCAAATCAATGTAACCAAACCGAGGCTGGAAGGGCAAATAGTCAGGCTCCTTGTTTCGTCAGTTATTTTGAAAACGTGTTTTCGTTGCGAGGCCTCAAACAAGCAGCCATTGCGTAAGCCGGAGCCCAAGCCAATAATTATATTCCCTAGTCTCCCGAAGTGTAATAATAATTAAAAACAGCCAAGTTTCTCATTGCGGTCAACAGTTTTCGTTTGTTGTTGCTGTTGATGTTGTTGTTGTTTTTTGTCTTCCCCTAATCTTTAAAATGAACTCACCTATTTTGGGAACGCATTCTACTCTCTCAAACTCATCAAGGGAAAGAAACGTTGTACTGCCTCCCGTAAACCCCTGTGTACAAAAATTACATCCTGTTCAAGGTAGTGTATAAATCACGATTGGTATTCATCAAAAACAATTTGTATTTAGTCTGAAAGCTGACTGATTATGAAGTTCATACCTGTACCAATCTTCCGTAGAAATATTTATTTCTGTAATACTGCCAAAGTCGCGAAAACAGAATTTGAAGACCCCGATTTTAATTTCGGTTGCAACGATCGAAATTATGGACAATGTGTTTACATGCTGAAAAGTGTGCATGGTTTTTCATTATTTTCTCCTGACTCAGGCGATGAAATGAGCCCAAATTTTCACAGGTCTGTTTTTTTCATGTATATATTGAATCACACAAAGTAAGAAAACTGCGCTATCAGCCATACTAATCCCATGTTCTACCTTTAAATGTGCCGTCGCACGGTACTTTAAGTTTTAACCTTTGACCCAACTTTAAATCAACTGCATAAAGAACTTTGGGTATAGATACTCATAATCATCATTCATCGCGATTCTCATGACTAATTTTGAAAACAATTTTTAACAGTTGGAAACTAGTGCATATTTAAATCATGATGTATTTTTCTCTTATAATCCTGTTCGTAAGTGTGACGTAATTCCACTGTAAGCCACGCCCACTTCAGACAATCTGGCTCCGCTGTTTACCAGAAGCCTATGGGAGTTGCATTGAGCTAGTTTTTCGCTGATGGTTAATATTGTGCAGGCAGAGTTAATTGACTTGGCTTTTACATAGGTTCTTCGAGACTTAGGTCTTCTCAGAATTAACAGTTTAATTAATATGTCATTCTATATGCTTTTTTAAACGATGAAATAGGTGATAATTTGTATAAATTTAAACAAAAACATATGCCAGCTTCGGAGCCGGTAGTAGCAGATAAAACGTAATGCATGTGAAGTCAGACTTGGCAATAGAATCCTATGAAATCAACGAGTTCAAGCAAATATGATAAATATTTTGTTTTATTGTTGTAAATCTCATTTATCAACCCATGGAGTAAAACTATTGACCCAATTCACCTGACGTCATCATCAGAATAATCTTAGTTGGGCCATTTTGGAAGTCAATGTCACTGTGGGTTATACAGTCTGGTGAACATTTTAGGAGACGCCGCGTTAAAACGTATACCTATGGACTCTCAAAATGGTAAGCGTGGCACAGTCGCCGCGTGTGACATGCGTGCAAGGGGGTCAATATGCGCTGGGTAACGCCGATCGTAGACGTGGAACAAGCCGCCTCACCTCGTTCAGGTAAATTTGTACCGTGATGAGAGACGCTTCACCGTTGTCTCGCTGATAAACTCCATCATGATGCGGCTTGAAGTATTCTCCGGGGACATAGCGGAGGAATCGGAGTCTGCGAAATAAAATAAAAACGTTATTTGAGTAGGGCGCCCTCGGCGAGAAGTCAAAAGATGGTTGCTCATTGGCCCATACTGTGCGCTGCCTGTACACAGCTGTTTTCCATTGTCTCATCATGTTTTACCACTAAGATGGCGGAGTGATGACGTCAATGCATAAAGTCCATTGTTTTTGGAAGATTGATTCATTCCAAATCTCCAGTTTCCAATAAACACACCTTAACGTGATGTGCAAATCTGTGAACATTTAATATTTTTAATTTTTAAGTGAATTTTTTACACCTGTGAAAGCGAAAATCAATGATTGTATTATTTATAATTCTTCTGGCAATGGGAGACTTTCGAGGACACTAGGTGACAGCAGACTTACAATGCAAATCGTTTGTTCTCGGAAGTGTGCGCATGCTCAGCCATGCGTCAACAAATGAGAATTGCCCATAGAGTTATATAATAGAACTAGAGGGTATACTCGCTATGCCACGCACGGAACTCCACTGACTCACCATGGGCGAAAATCCCTTTGGGCAAATTGCATACGAATGTCCACTTAGAAAATGGCTGCTTTGTGAACGGATGAGTAACTAGCGTAAATCAATGGTCCGCGCCATTTTCTCAATGGTCAAAAAATGCTCCTTGTCGGGCCGTGCCGCATGGTTTGTACGCCCTCTAGTTCTTAAATATAACTCTATGGAATTGCCTGGTATGTCTGCTGCCACCTATCGTCCAAAATTTTCCTATCATTGGATGAGACCTGTTTTTACTTTTCAACTGTGTGAGAA
This sequence comes from Marthasterias glacialis, assembly GCA_911728455.2. Lineage (NCBI taxonomy): Eukaryota > Metazoa > Echinodermata > Asteroidea > Forcipulatida > Asteriidae > Marthasterias > Marthasterias glacialis. Next base: position 6,432,250 of record OU452220.1, read on the forward strand.
GGTCTCGAATTGGGTTGTGCTATAAGCTATGAAGCACAAAGAAGTTTTTGAGTCGATGAAAATCTAAGTTGAATACCTACTCCAGAAGTCAATACTGTTAGTAAACTTGCAGCTACAACTACTTGTAAAACTCTTTTTTTCTTTTTTCTTTTTTTTTTTTGGGGGGGAGGAGTGTTATGCTCTGAAAAGATCCGTCGGTATAGTCTCGACGTTTCGAACAGTATACTCTGCTCATCTTCAGGATTCAGTTCGTTTCCTAAAAACGAGCAGATTATACTGTTCAAAACGTCGAAACCACAACGGCTCTTTTCAGAGCCAACACTCCTCCCAAAATGTATTTACACACGGTTGTAGCCGCAAGTTTACTATAGGAATAGTTACGTCATACTATGTACACTATGCATAGCTTTAGACACCACTTTCCTGCTCAAAATAAGGTGTTTCTTGTTAGGTATACTTTTAATGAACATGTTTATACGTTTACATTCCAATATGAGTTAGAGAATGTTTCAACGCTTGCGTGTACATGTTGATCGAAGTATAGTTGATAAAAATAAAGCAAACTTACATGTGTAAAATCGGTCACGTTAAAAGAAAATTACAGTAGAAAGTCTAAATGGTAAAAATGACATAGTCTGTAATTCTTTCTTTTTTTTCATTTATACTGAATTTAATCCCGTCACTGTTTTTGCATACTAACTGCTTTTTATGCAATTTGTATCAACAATCTGTGTGAACGAGTATCGAGTTTTCGAAAAAAAAAAGGAGAATTGTGGGTTGATCGTAGCAGTTGTTTAAACGTCCCTTGAAGTTACTGGCTTGGTACTAACCTTTCGTTCAAACTTATTTTACTGCAGCCAAATTGCCCCATTGTCTGCGGAATGTATTCCGTGATCCTTTCCCAGAAGGCATTCGCCAACTCATCAGAATCAATTATACACCGGAAGTTGTTCCGAACGTCGAGAATCAGTTTTTGCCTTAGGAAAAAAAATGCAAATAAAATATAAATGACACAATCCGTTTATAGAAACTGAAGATAGATAATAAAGATAAAATTCAAATTTGGTATTCATAACTGATTATGAAGTTCATACCAGTATCAAACTTCCTTAGAAATATTCTGTCTAAGAATTCATGATTGGTATTTATAACTGATTATGAAGTTCATACCAGTGTTAAACTTCCTTAGAAATATTTCTGTCTGAAGTACTGTCAATGTCAAGAAAATAGAATTTGAAGTCCCCCATTTTAATGTCGGTTGTAACAATCAAAATTAAGGAAAATTTGCATACATGCTGAAAAGTGTGAATGTTTTTTTTTTTTTTTTTTTAAATACTATTTTCTCCTGACTCGATTGACGGATTGAGCCCAAATTTTCACAGGTCTGTTTTTCATGTATATATTGAATTACATAAACAGGGGTGTGAGTGGCCACAAACAAAATAAAAGCTGAAAACAGCTAGCAAAAAGCTGAAATTTTAAAAAGTTCTTATAGTTTTGTACAGAGCAGGTGTAGAGAAAAAAAGCTGAAATTCAGAGTAAAAACCTAAACATAAAAAGCTGAAATCAGCTTAAAAGCTGAATTGTCACACCCCTGATGAAGTAAGAAGGCTGCACTATCAGCTTTGACAATCCTGTATTCTACCATTAAGTAAAGAGATCCAATGTTGTCATGGTAGATTTGATTCTATTGATGTATCAATAGAGCTGCTTGCTGAAATGGCGTCCAGTGGGATTTCACATTTCAGCCTGTCGAGTTCCCCCATCTTGCGCCCTCGGCGCACTAAAATCGTTGGTTTTCAGACAGTTCAGAAACTGACGTTTGACGAGTACACTATTTACCTTCCAAACCCGACATTGACGAGGGCTTGCTCGTAGCCACGCTCCTCTGACACACGGATGAGCTCATCGCATTCCTGAGGGTTTTACGGGAGAAAATTAAATGCATTTATTACTTTTTTACTTCACATTTTAACTTTTTTTTATTCAGGGACCCGATGAAGACATCAATAGAGATGAAAAGCGGCCCATAGCTAAAGCTAGAATCAAGTTGCAATAAAAGAACTACAAAAAAAGGGAACAATAGAATAAGGTCGTCAACGTAAGATCTGTCCTTTTCCAGGCTAGTTTTATATACAACGTGACAACAAATTAATATGACTTGGGCCGTCAACCCAAACCAAATAGAAACAGGGACCGAAGCCACTTAATCCTGGGCCTGAAACAGGGTTACCCACTTCACAGTCCCTTCAGATGTAAGCATGGGCTGTTAACCCCGGAGCCTGGCCGGCAAAAACAAGTTTTACCTCCCCAATGGTGCATTGCTTCCCTACCATGTGAAGGCCCCAAATGATCAGCTGTGCTGGATGGGTCACCCTCGTTAAGTACGGTTTCAATAAATAAACGAAAGAACGAGAAAAACTTCCACGCAATAGAAAATCACTTCTACGTGAAAAGAGAAACACAACGCGGCACTCATGGGCTTCCGTAGTTTACGACTTCGGATATCTTCGTGGAGTGCCGATTATGTCGTGACTGAACTACCTCTTTAGTGAAGACATTGTCAAGGGTGAATGCAAGCTTTGCCCCTTCTTTATAGCCGGGAGGTATCAAGTTCGTCTTCAGTGGAACTGGCCACTCCGCTGAGCTTTTCGAAAACACCTGCAACGTCCTGTTAGTAAAAACACAACATTAAAAGTATTAAAAGGTTTTTGACTGTATCTCCACCATGAAACTGTATCTCCACCATGCAAAGTTTCAAATCCTACTCATGTACATGGTGTTACTGCAAACCTTACTAGATTGTATCTCCACCGTGCAAAGTTTCAAATCCTACTCATGTACATGGTGTTACTGCAAACCTTACTAGATTGTATCTCCACCTGTTTTTAAGTAATTTATTTATTTGTTTTAATGTATTTATGTATTTGTTTATTTTATTTTATTGACGTATATGTTATTATTTTCTTTCTTTCTTTCGGGGGGGGGGGGGCGGGCAAAGACATAATTATAATTTCTGAGTGGGGTATTTCATGTATCGAACCATTCAATTAATTGTGCATTTTTTCGATCTCATTATTTTTTGAGGGGACATGGGTTCTCAGTGGGTACCTCAGCCCCCCCCCCCCCCCCGGTTAGGCCTACTGCTTTTGACACCCCCATGCATTTATTAAGTCCTACAGTCCACACTCTAATCTGCTGCTGTTCAGCTGTGGAACAATTTCCCACAAGATAGTCAAACAGGCCGAAACATCAGGAACAATTCAAAACCTGGGTTAAAACATACCTGTTCAATCCGACTGTATAATAGTTGTTGAGTTACGTTAATGACATGGGAAGCCACAACATGGCACAAGGGAACTCACAGTGATAAACGCTATAAGTATGGCGTTGTTATTGTTTTTATTAAATAGTTACGATTCAAAAACCGTGCACACTATAAACGTTTTCGATCATATGTAATTATACTAATCATCATTACGAGTACTGTGTGCATCCTACCTGGTTAGACTGGCATTCTCCATGTTTCTCTATAATGCTGTTGTGTTAGGGTATACAGAGGACCTTGATTGCAGAATACTGCCAGACTGTTCTGACATTATAGTATCATAAAATGTACCCACACTCGTACCGTCTGACATTTCACCCCGTTTCGAAACACACGGAAATAACTTATGTCGTCATGTCTTGGGGATTTCACACGCACCAACCCCATGACTAATGGGAACTGATGCACTGTACAGCTCACCCGGAACTACGTGTACCGTAAACACCACTATGCAGCGGCGGCAGCGGCTGACGTTTTGTTGGTGTAATCACACGGCAGCGAATAACAACAATGTGAACCCTATACGCAATGCAATTCCGTGTCAGAAATATTAGACTTGTAACAGTCGGCTGCTTTCGTCGATTCTGGGACAGGAGTATTAAATGAAACGCCCATAGAATAAATGGAGTGTTTTAACATAGAAGCAAGTGGTTAGACCGATTGCGCGACCATAATATGTCTTTACGTGGCCTGTATTGGGTACTACGTCATCTCAGCTGATGGCAAACTACGTGCAAATACATGCTGTGACCGACAAAGTCACACCAACAGTCTGTTTTTGGTAAAAAGTAACACAGTGCCCTTTTATTAAAGTTGTATGTTGTGACAATTATTTTTATCACATTACTGTTTCATAAACTACCAGTATTCTATTACGAAATATTATTATTATTTTTTTTAGTAATGCATCGGAGTCGGACGAAAATGTAGCCACCCGCCTGTTATTTTGTTTGTAATGTAGGCCTAAATCACTGTAAATATGGGTAAAAAACGTTAAGTGAGCAAATACCTAGCCTTGCGAAATTTCGAGAAAAAAAAAAGAAAAAAAAAAGGGTCCTTCAGTCAGGACGGATACGTCAAGGAAACATTTTGCTCATGTGCTGTGCCATAAGTTGCAGGTGCATAATATTATACGTCATAGGAAGACACATGATTAACGACAGTGATGATATATGCAGGGCTTTATGGTGCTTTAAAGTTAACCGTGGCGTTTTTCAACAAAACGAGAAGGGGGGAGCGTAGGGTGGAAGGGGAACATTTCTGAAAATTAACGCTCTCATTTCCCCCAAAGTATGTGAACGTTATTGTATTTTTGCCGTCGTGTCTAGCTACGATATTCTTCAGCAACGCAACAAGATCATCCAAAAATCATTTCGACTCAACTAAAACCCTAATTTGCGCCCTCTAACGGTATATACGATTTGTATAGGACAACGTTCGCTCTTTCCTTCCCAAGGCGTGAACCCAAGTGCGTGGATGAGACGGGGTGGGGTGGAGTGGGATGGGGGTGGGGGAGGGTTTGGGCGAGCGAAAAAACAATGATGGACAAAGTGAATGGCGATAATAATTCTTTTTGTAGAATTTTGTCTCTAAACGTCTCGATTTCTGATCACGCATCTAAAATTGATAAATAAATAAATGAATAAATAAAAATCATCATACATGGAATCAATGAGTGTTGGGGACTGCTGTGAACACCTTTGCACAACCTGGACTTGTACAAGTCTAAAAGTGTGATTTATAATTCTGAAACATTATCTAAAGGACATGCGAATGTGCCCTTTCATGATACAGGTATTTACACAAAGTATTACAATTGTTGTTTGTTGACTTTGGGCTTAATAAATCGAAACTATCCGGTTTTGATCGGTCGATTTCCTCATTGCAAAGTTTCCGTCCACGAATTTTAAATAAACACTAATTCGAACCATGGGAAAATTCACCAACTCTTGGCTTTATACTCTTGGCATTATACAACCCAAAACGCCAGAAGCCATCCTGTTTGTTGGGGGGGGGGGCACTTCTCTCTAAAAGATTTGTTTCCCTTTTATGACTTGCACTCTAAAACATCCAGAGTCAGAATTGACCCGGATTCCGGGTTCGAGGCTTGACCCATTTCTCGGTCAGTATGACCTGAACACTAGTTACAAAAACAAATGGGTTTATAACTCGGAATCGGCTGCAGTTTTACCGATTTCTGGGTCATTTTGACACAAGTTCCGGGTCACACTGACCAATAAATGGGTCAGTCCCCACAGGACACTGGTTTATAAAGAAAAAGTGGGTTTAGAACTCGGAATCGGCTTCAGTTCGACCCATTTCTGGGTCATTTTGACACAAGTTCCGGGTCATACTGACCCAGAAATGGGTCAGTCCCCACAGGACGCGGAATCCGGTTTAATTCTGACCCGAGAGTTGAGAGTGTATACACGGTTCAAGGGACGTTTTAGGTGTGCTTTTATGACCTTTCTTTATACTAATTTTCCTATTATATTATTGGCTTTAACTGGTCTTGATCATTGCCGCTCATTACATTTTTTTTCTTTAATGTGTTAGTCGCCCATCACAAAGCAAAAGGCCACTCAAACCTGATGTCTATACCGGGAAAAGAGAAAGAAATCAGAAGAAAGCAGGGCAGAGGAAAACTGTTTACATTCTGCTTAAACTGAAAAAGATTATATAGCCCGCAGGGAACAGTATACATGCAAAACTACCCTCAATTGGAGACTTTTGAGACGATAGCGGGCGTCCCATCCACAGACCGGTCCGTCCTTTTCCATTGTTCTCAGCGATGGAAACAGTGGAAAAGGACTGGTCTGTGGAACGCTCGCTATCGTCTCAAAAGTATCCCATTTCTGATGCAGCAGCTACTTTGTGCTAAAATATCATGATGTAAGTTGGTCTAAAACAGTGTTGAGATGTGGGAATAAGCCACTTGAGCCATAGCCCCAGACGTAGCCGCCAAATTGGGAATGTCCTGAGGTCCATGGCTTCACGAGGCTGCGCTTCAAAACAATGATGACAAACCTAAATTTGATACAAGAACCAACGGCTTTTTCATGCACGCGTAAAGGCCAGGTTTCGCATTGTGTAAAATTAGAATAATTTGTGATTCATGACAAAGAAAAGACAACACCATAAATCAGTGTTTTCAACGTTGTAGACCTGTTCATCTATTTATGTGCCGTTTTGAATATTTCACCTTCAACCAGCTGATCGTAAAATTAAATTTTACCGTTCCCAATGGAAAGGTTAGTCGAGTTCACCACGCACCAAATGGCCGTCGGGTACTTGCCACATCCCCCATGGTGCAATGCAATGTCAACAGTGGTTGTTTTCCTTTATGGCTATTTTTAGAGGGTTATTTCGCCCTTGTGTGCCTGGCCGTCTGACCGGTGGGGGTGTTTGTATGCCGAGGATATTGCCCCGGCCCACCGGCCCGCATCGCGGCATGCATCCCGTCCCACCCTGCTGCTTGAATGCCGTGTTTGCAAGTCAGTCCGGTCTGAAAATAAAATAATTTGAGAAGCCTGAAACATATGATATGCGGAAGTAAATATCTTAAAATTGACGGCTAAACGGAAACCCGAGACTAGAAGGTGCTATGCGGACGTGCACTTGCATAAAGATCTGCATACGACACGGACGACAGGATTGTCGTTTTTTGCAAGCCTTATTTTCCTTAAATGTATAAAGGAATGAGAAACTGGATTGTGTACAACCTTTGTCTGTTTGGGATAAATAACTTTATTTAAAAATTCTATGGGAATTAGCCTTTCTCATGAAGTACGCTAACTACATTCACGCATGCGTACAGACATTATTGGTGGGCAAACGCCATAGAGTTGTGCACAAAGCAGACGCACAAACGCGTGTGCGTCACTCAACAATATTAGTCCCATACAAAAAGGCGCGATGTTCCCTCATTTTGCCCACCAGTAGTGGTAGTGCGCAGGCGTGATGTGCAATTGACATATATATATTGGAGAGGTGTATTGTTTGTCATCAATTTCTGGACAGATTTATCTTTCAATTAGGTATATCCTGTCTCTATACGTGGCCTGTCAGCAGTTCACATCAAATGCAATATCAAAAAGTATACCTTACTTTTGGTGATTTGTTCCTCATCAGTCTTTTTCACTCTGTTTTCACTTTGTTCACTTTTTTTTATTTCGTCTTGTATAACCAGAGTGGCCCCGTCAGATGTCAATGAACTGTTCTCCCTGGGGCCCTGGAAATACATACACAAACAAATAATGGGATACTAGACAAGTCAAAAGCTTATAACAAAACCCAAATAGTTCAAATAAAATTGATGCACCAAACGTCATTATCAGAGCTGAACAAAGTAAGGATAAAAACAACTCATTTAACCAAAAACTGATGCGTACAGAGAGAAGTAAAGAATGCTTAATGTTTTTTTTTTTTTTTTTTTTTTTTTTACATTTGGACGTTTTAAAGGGAATTAATATCTTGATCCACTCTATGCGGATCCCATTTACACGAGAGACCATTTTTAGAAAGTTAATATTTGTGACAGCCTGTGTAAATGAGACACTTTGAGGTAAACATTTAAGTCCAAATTTCATCATGTAGGGCATCTTCCAAGGATTAAAAAGACACCACACTGACCTCTACAGAGTTGACTGTTCTGGATTGGAACCGTAAACTCTGTAGAGGTCAGTGTGGTGTCGTTTTAATCCTTGGAAGATGCCCTACATGATGAAATTGAAATTTACAATTTTACCTCAAAGTGTCTCAGTCACACAGGCTGAGTCACATTTAATAATCGGACACCGTCACAGTGCCCCCCCCCCAAAAAAAAAAAAAAAAAAAAAAAAATCAATGTTACAAACAGTAATTCCAATTCAATTCCCTAGCATTATTCAACTAATTGGCAAGAGAAAATAATTAATATTACAGCTCGAAGCCGTTTCTGCATCTTGTGAGCCTTTCTTTCAACATCAACGTTCCAAGTCCTTGAATTACCGCATTATCTCCTTTTCAAATTTCGAATGCCAACCTTCTTCAAAACTGATCTAATTACAACCGTTGGTTCCTAATTACGGTAATTCATTCTGGCTGAGTGCAAGCGGACAGCCTGCGCCACTTCGTGAAATGTTGGTTTTGTATGTTCATTTACAAAGTAGAGACCTGAGAACCGGGGGGGGGGGGTCTCTCATATAGTGAAACTGATATGTACAAGGCTTGTAAGGTTTATTAACAAATGTTTTTTTTTCCTCGACTCGTATGTCTCCCTTATGGAGAAATGTCTTGAAATTGGACATTTTAAAGGGAATTAATATCTTGATTTACCTTTACCTTGTCAGCTGACTAAGGTTTTCTATGGAGATGATACATTCTGTCCGTTTTCGAAATGACCGATTATATTGTTCAGGGTCTGTCCACGGTGTCATCCGCACTCGGGCCCCATTTGACAATTTGAGACGGAGACGGAGAAAACGTTTAGAAAGAAGAAGAAAAAGAAGAAGACGACGACGACAACAACAGCAACCACAACCACAAAAACAACAATAATAACATCAACTACAACAACAACAATCGCAATTTCTTATCAGACCAAACCAAACAGGGTGTAATTGAATAATGGTGGCTCCCAAGATGTAATAATCTCTCCGTTTTCATTGGTTATATTCTTCACAGACTCTAAGGTACCGTCCGTGCTCAGGCCCCAAATGCCAGCACAAAAATGACTGATGGAGACTCAGCCTGAGTTTCGAAAACGCGCATTTTCCTGTCCGAGTCAACGGGTTGCCATTGAATAGATGATGGATTAAACTTAGCAATGCGCCTCCTGCGATTATCCAGCTAAATGTTTTATGATTTAGGATGAGTGCTGAAAGGTCCGATGCGTCATTGGCTTTTGGATGAGTACACTATTCATATCATACCGTGCTCAAACACATATATCAATCAAGTGTATAACCATCACATTTCAGTGAAATAGGATTTCAATTTTTCTTATGAGATTATTATTGTTATCTTTATTATTATTAAATATTTCTGGTAATGAAACAAAGGATGCCTCATAAATGAACTTAATCACTGTAGCTCTCAAGCCTGAGGAAACATGTAGATAAGGGTGCTTGCCATGTGAACCAAAATGTGAACCAGATGTTTTGTAAATCAGCTTTATTCGCGAAATATGGCGTTATTTTTGACAGAAGATGCGTTATTGAATCGAATTGAAACACATTAAGTATCTAACCATGATAACGTTTGGGTGGGTGACTGGACTCGACTAGACTTAACCACAGTTGATCCAGATATCTCCTGCATCCCTCTTGTGGTTTGACCATCTAGTCCAACTGGATCAAGTAGCCCCAGATAAGAGAAACCGATGGTCAAATTCGCAAGTTACGTCACAAGAAATGAGTTGTTCAACGATAAAAACCGTAATTTGCTTTCAATATGACAATATTTTTCTCTGTAGTGATGAGATAATTATTCAATTATTGCACCAATGTAGGAAAATTGCTGGAAATAATAATACGTAAAAATGAAAATGACGTGCCAACAATATTGCTTATCATATCGTGCTCAATAAAATTTGCATTGACTAACTATAATTGGCCAGTCGATGGCAGCGACGAAACAAGGGTAAAAATGCTTGGGGCACAAGGGGGTGCACCATTTTTGTTCTAGTGTTGGGGGTGAGGGCACTTCTGGCCAAATAAACATGTTCACTTTTCCTAAACAAGCCCCTTTTCAGCGCCATTGTTATGCCGTTTACTATTTTTTTTTTTAATAAGATAATCTGACATGGAGATAAAAACAAATACACTGTCTGCGTGTAAATAGAAACATATTTTACAACAAAACATTGGAATTGGGGGTGGGTGGGGGGGAGGGGGCAACGTGGCCCCCGTGCCTTCCCCTAGTTACGCCACTGGCCGGTGGATGGACGAGACGTGTTGGAGCGAGAAAAAAAAAACGAACTTGCTCCCTCAGTTTGATTTAAGATGTTTCTTAGACAATGATTTTAAGACAAGTGCAAAGTGTTTAGTTAAACATTTGTTTTGTGTTTTTGTGATAGCCTTTAAGATGTCTCTAGAAGATGTGTTGACTCTCCGATCCACTCGAATGATGGTCATCATGGGGAGCTGTGTGGTTTTGTGGAGATGAAGGGATTCCAGGGGATAGAAACAGTGATCCCCTGCAGTGATGAGTTTCAGATTCACAGATGATAACAACCAATTATTTATAACATTCCAGGGTCCGGATTCATAAATCAACCCTCTCCGTGTGATTATAGCATACACTGTATTTCACTTCGGGGCTTTTTAAATGTACACTTATTTTTCATCTGCAGGCTAGGTGATTGGACAATTGCTTATAAAAGGTGCATCAAAAGTTATCAGAGAAGCATAGAGCGTCACTAGAGTTTGTACAGTTTTCTAAATACAAATTTTACGCCGCTGAGCGGTGTAGCTCACCAGACTTTGGTTCACCGGACACCAAGCTCTGACGCTCTGATCAGCAGAGTGCGGGTTCGAGACCCGCTCATTGTGTTATTTTTTAGCAAGGAACGTTTGCTTCGTTCTTCGGGACGTAGAACTGTAGGTCCCGTGGGTTGTGTAATGTGGTATAGATAGCCTAGATGGAATATACCACCGTTGATTACAGGTTTTTTTTTTTTTTTTTTTTTGGACTGTAGCGTCCAGCTCTGTATAGTTTCAACACAGATTGAATTGCTTACCAACCAATCATGAAGGGAGTTTATGAAACGCACGCGTGTAGTACAAACGCGTAACGCACAGTTGTGCGCGCATGTGCAGTCATTGCCATCAAAGTCGGCTGATTTTTCCCATTGTTGACGTCATGTGCAATCCAGTAATGAACGTAAAGTAATCAAGTACACTTAAATGGAATAACCCAGTCACTACGCGCGCTTGCGCGCCGGCCCTCACATCACAGTTTGACCAAGACGGCACCCTTTGTGATTTGACCGCAAGCGTGCACGTTTTCAGTATCTGGGTGAGAGTTCATCTTTCCATGCACAGCCTGCAGCTATAACCACGACGACACGGCCCCTATAAGAGAATGGGTTTGCCCTGGTGTTTCTGACATGGTTGGCTGCAGTAAAACCTTACAAGGTGCTAATTAGCCTTTCCCATGAAATATGTTAATTACGCATTCACGCATGTTACAGACATTATTGGTGGGCAAACGCCACTAAGTTGTGCATGCACAAGGCAGATGCACAAGCGCGTGTGCGTCACGCCACCATTAGCCCCACACAAAAAGGCGGGATGTTCCCTCATTTTGCCCATCATGGTATAGTGTTGTACGCACGCGTGATGTGCAGTTTACATATTTCATGGGAAAGGTCTGTTCATTTGTCATTAAAAATAAGAACAAATGTCAGCGCCGTGTAGAGCTCCTAATCTAAAACTGTAGGTCCCGTTTATTGTGTAAACGCACATGAATTAAAACACCCACGACGCTTTTCGTGAAAGAGAAGGTGCTCGACCTGGTGTTTCTAAATCGGTTGCATATTGCGCCCTCTTTGAGAATGGTTGCAGTAGGACGTAGTTGATGAGATACACAATTAATAAATGTGTGTATTGATTTATGATGCAAAGTCTGATAAAAATAGATATAGGCTATCTATTTCTAGAATTCCCAGTGATGGATACTGAATGTATAGGATATACAAAATTGGGTCAGTTTTTATTTTTGAGAAAATAGTTGATGACCGAAAAGTGTGGCAACCACATGAACTATGAATGAGAAGCATTGTGGAAGCGCTGTACATTCTAGTGTTTGTGTGTGTGCAATCGATTTCGCCACGTTACCACGACAATCACTTCATATTTCCCACGCCTTTTTTTTTTTAAACAAAGCCAACTATACGAACGTTCAAGTTTACCGTCATAACACAACCTGATACGGCTGCGATTCTATCTAGAATAATGTTCACATAAAAGAGGGTTAGGAATGGAACGACACGGCAGTAGCCACTTTAATTTCGAGAAAAAAATGAAAACACTGGATTCCACTGAGGTGTTTTTTTCTTATTTGTATTTCTATTTGTTCCTTTTTTAACTGAGAATCAATAAACTGATGGGTAATGTTTCGTCTATTCAGATCTATTGATGTTGTTTCTGCTTTATGCCAGGCAACAACTGTCCCCGAAAGATAGAGTTCGCAAAGAGTGGGCCTAGCTCTTGAGCTTTAAATTTCGTAAAATTCTATGTAGAATGCTCTACGTGATGGCAAAGAGTGTCAACGAGAGATAGATTTAATAAAACTTGTTTCCTGTTACCGTTACTCCGAGCTAGCAAAATGCTCGTACTCGGAGGCCATACTCCATACTCGACTGAACAGAATAATCGATACTCGCAGTCATGTACTCGACACTCGACTGAAAATGTACTCGGACTCGAATTTTAAGAACTCGTGGTCAAACACAAAATGAAAATAAATAAACAACAATAACAAAACAAAGAATAACAATTCTTTCTGCTTTTCTGTACGTGCGTGTAATGCAAGGAATAGAGGAATAAAGCTCTGGGAAAAAAAATAAAATTTAAAATTTAAATTGTCTGTGATGTATTCATGTTTAAAAGATGGTTACCATAACAAACACATATTGTTGTTTAAAAAGTAGCTTTATTTATTTTTTATTTGTTTAATACCTTATTTTCTAGTGTTTTGTTTTATTCTCGTACTCGTATTCGGAGATCCAAGTAATTGGTACTCGGCTGTTCGACTAGGTACTCAGATATCAGTACTTTTACTCTTACTCTCGATGGCCCAAGTACTCCTACTCGAGTACTACTCCGCCACACTGGTACTCGGCAGCATTTAGTACTCGACTGAAAAGTACTAGACTACAACACTGCTGATGACAAACAGTAAACATAACTCTAAAGGTACTTAGTTAGTGAAAAATCCCAACAGTCTGAATGATGAAAGTCACTATCTTTCAATGAGACGCACTCGCACGCAAATTGATATAAATATAAGATTGAATGAAATCAAATGAGTTATGAATAGGCTACTTCTGTAAATTTAAGGGCAATTCATCCTTATATACTGGCAGCTGAGAAGCTCAATTGCGAATGCAAATGTTTGAGCTGCAGGCATTCAAGGGCGCCTACGGCAGCCAGCCACGATGACCAATATTATGATATTATTACCACGAAGCACAGCCCGAGATTGAAAATGTTTGATATTATTTTTGGCAGGGAGTTAAACTGTTGTGGCACAGGAGAGAACCAACGCACAACTCTACTCACATATTATGGCCTAAGCCGGGAATCGAACCAGTGCCACAGTGGTGAAAGGCGAGCTCCTTACGCATTGGCCATGACACCATAACCCGAACCAGACATCAGTGGGGTCGATTTCACAAAGCACTAAGATTCATCTTAAGATGAGTTTTCAGTATTACCATAGTAATTTGTATTGTGACATCACACTTTGCTTAGCAACTAAGAGTGACTTGCATTTCAGATCAATATTGGCTCTTTATGAAATCGAGCCCTCACGTACTACCGGTAGCCATGTCCAAACAACCTACATGTCACAATAATTATAAGCACTCAGTGCATTGTTTATGCTAAGTAATGCTCCCACTGGTTGGGCGGTTCGGTGCTTGAAAATCTTCAAAATTAATTTTCAAATATTTTACAAGAAACATTTTTTTACTGAAAAAGAGGGTATTTACACTTCAAAAATACATTTCTTAGGTTGTCATGAATGAAAACCCCATTTCATATGTCCTTTTAAGAAATAAAATAAATGGCCCATTGACCGGGGTTAGTAATGTTCGAGCGCCATGAGTGTCACTGTGTGACGGATTTGAGAGAGAAAAAAAAGAAGCCACTATTTTATTACTATTATTTTTGAAACCGTGGCTTCGGCTCTGAAGTTTAAGAGACTCCTTTGATGATTTTTTTTGAAACTGTGCACTTTCTGGGACAATGGCATGCTTTTCTGAAAAGCCCACATAAACGAAATTGAAGTCCTCGTTCTTGCCGTGAATCGATGGCAGTTATAGCGCCGTCTGCAAGCGACCAATCAATAATGGTCGATACCATTTACGATGTCCCAAATAGCCCTGCCGCGGTGCGGTATTGTTTAGGACCTTCCCGGCTAGCCATGATTATAGATTTCTCTAACGAGTTTGAAAACCATTAGTTTCGATTTGGCATGACCACGGGGATGCAGAAGAGACGGTCGATTAGGTGGAGGTGCTGTCACCACTGTGACCTCATCGATGGGTGATGGTGACTGTTGTGTGTCAGAAGTTTACAGTCTGGTAGAGGCGGTCAAGAAAGGGGTAGAAAACACGCTACCTTTTACAATATTGTTGCCAAAGAACTGGGCCCAATTTCATAGAGCTGCAAAAACAAACAAAAAAACAAACAACCCAACAACCCAAGAAACGAACAAACAACCCAACAAACATACAAACAAACAACCCCACAACCCAACAAACATGCAAACAACACAACAAACAAAAACAACCTAACAATCCAACAAACAAACAAATAAACAAACAAACAAACAAATAAACAGACAAACACACTATTTTTCAAATTTTCCAACCAAAATAAAGCAGACTTCTTTATTCATACATAACTGTTAATATGTTTTTCAATGGTAGAGTTATTCGTTCCTAAACGCATCCGTCACTTCATGGAAACGAAAACACGAGACTTTCAAGTAGAGTGCGAAGGGGGCGAGGCCCGATGCTTTTTACTGGAGACCCAGGGGCCATGTGAAGTACGCGTATCTTGATTTGTTTCTTTTATTCTTTTTTCTCATGAGGGCACCTGGGGGGGGGGGGGGGGCTAGAAAATTGTGGGGGAATGACCCCCCCCCCCCCCCGTTGCTACCCGACTGAATGACTACGATATGTTGGCAGCTTGACATATATGATAGATATATGATATAAATGAGCTGGTTACTGCTATGTTTATTACCCATCCAGCGCGACTGGCTGATATTAGTGTGAGTTAAGACATATTAATATCCACGGGCTGTCAGAAGCTGCAATAAAGGCTTCCGCGAGGTTTCCTTAACGATGCCTTAATGTCGCTGAGATGTATGCTAAATCACGCTCACTGCTCTGCCGGACGGCTTGTATGATCACGTGTGGGGTATAGATCCAGCTGCTCTCTGTGTGTGGGAGTCACTGTCTCCAACACGCTGGGAAATTCTTGCGATGACGGGAATGTCTAGGAGATCATCAGCAGAGACAGAGAATGATTTTTAGTTTTTAATCTTTCAAACTTTCAAGAAACATGGTCATAACAAGTAAAGATAGCACGGGGCAGATAGGGGACGTATTTGTGTGGACAATTTCAAAATGGCCGACAATGCTTGTTTTATTCTATACTTTTTCCAAATTTATACTTTTTCCAAATTTCAAAATGGCCGACATTGCTTGTTTTGTTCTACATATACCTTTTTTCCAAATTTCAAAATGGCCGATATTGCTTGTTTTATTCTACATTTGATACTTTTCCAAATTTCAAAATGGGCGACAATGCTTGTTTTATTCTACATATACCTTTTTCAAATTTCAAAGTGGCCGACATTGCTTGTTTTGTTCTACATCTACATGTACTTTTTCCCAAATTTTAAAATGGCCGACATTGCTTGTTTTGTTCTACATATACTTTTTTTTCCAAAATTCAATATGGCCGACATTGCTTGTTTTATTCTACGTATACTTTTTCTAAATGACAAATTGCGATGGCCCTAAAAAAATATATATATATATCTTTCTCACGACATACTCTGACTTTGTGCCGAGTTTCATAATCGTGTGATCGTCAAAGGCACAATTCCATCACCCTGTACGATGACACGAACACAAAATTGACAACTTTCAATCTAAAGACAATAATATGTTTAAAGACGTGGTACTTGATTTAGAACGTTTTATATTGTTTGCGAAATAGGATAATATAGAATGGCATTCTTATGTTGATTCTTGAAGATAAAGCTATTTAATATATATGTACTATTTCTGGTATCTGTTCCCATGCGATAAATAATATATTAACATGTAAAACTTGTCATGAATAAACCAACAATAGGCTTTAAAGCCCCAGCTCAACATTGGTAAAGTGTCCTCAAATGCTCAGATTCTTTGCACAAATCAAGATGTTTGTATTAAAACCTACCTGTGAAAATGTCAGCTCATTTCGTTGCTTTATTTGCGAGAGAAAACGGTATTTTTGTACGCATTCCTATAGCAAAGTTTTCTTCTCCCTAGGACGAAAACTAATTTTGGATCTTACTTCATTTATTATTTAAAAACGATAACACTTCAGGCAGAAATATTTCAAGGAAAGTTTTCTACCATCCTTATCTTTATACATTGTGTAAGGTATATGTAACTCTGCGAACAGTTATGTCTTTCTTCTTACCAATGTTGACCTGGGGCTTTAAGATAAGTTTTTCTAAATATATAAATCATAAAATGTCAGATATTTCTTTCTTCTTTTATTTACCTACTATTTATTATTCATTTGTTCATGTTTGGGAACTTTGCAAGGTGGAGGTAAGCAGTAGGTTGTGCGGTCACGTGTTACTAGAGTACGATCACTAATCATATGTTACTTACGTTTTATTTGTTTCTTTTCTACCAGGTGGGCTCTGCCTTTTGATATACGGTTTCGCAATCAAAAAAAAAAGTGACCGTGGTGAGATTGAATTTGTTGAGTTTAGAGGGATTTATGGCTTTGTCTAGAAAGTATATAATGAGGATTGCATTGGTAATGACATCCCTCGTGAGTGGTTAAATGTCTCGTTATCCACCCAGCTGATGGCAATAATACCTGTCTGTATGGCCTATGAATTATTACCTTTTGGGGGCAATTCTGTTCTGAGTGAAACAGTATAGGGGAAAATAGTTCACGACATTCAGTATTTAAAATTAAGTAGATAAGGTATGTTAAATGAAATATTAAAAATGATGAAGAGCATTGATTTATTTTTAAATTTCATACTTGGTTTAATAGAATGTCTCGAGCGTATTGAAAACCTGAAAACACATCGAAAGAAAACAATATATTTTTATGAAATAAAATCTCCTATTTTATTTTCAAGAATTTTGTATAAACACAATTTAAAAATTGTATTTATACAAAATTCTTGAAAACAAAAATACTCATAGCAATTTTGTTTAAAACAAACAACAGCATTTCTTTTTATTGTTTTCATGATATTCTATAAGATCAGATCAGTCTTAGATTGACCGGCAACACAATAATATTTTATTTATTTTGTTTTTATAATTTTTTTTTTTGCATTTCATTTCCAAAAGTGTCAATAGCTAAAGATTGATATTAATGGAAGTTTCTTTTATAGTGTAAAGCCCCAGCTCAACATTGGTAAGAAAGAACAAAATTAATGTTCACAGATTTACATTTATACATTTCATGGTATAAAGATAATGATGGTAAAAAACTACATATAGATATAATTATTTCTGTCTAAAGCGATAAAGTTTTTTTTTTTTTTTTTTTTTTTATTAATACACGAAATAAGATCCCGAATTAATTTTCGTCTCAGGTGAGACGAAAACTCTGCTTAAGAATGCGTACTACCGTTTTCTAATATTTGCACAGGTTGGTTTTACTACAAATATCTGGATTTATTCGAAGAATAGAAGCATGTACATTAAGTTTACCAATGTTGAGTTGGGGCTTTAATCACCTCTTCAGTTCAGTTAACAGTGTCATGTGGGATAAGGGACGTTCTTTTTCCATAAACTCTGAACTCCCCCCCTCCCTTTGCAGTGGAACTCGTAGACTTATTTTTTCAACTTCAGTTAATAACAATTGGACTGTGCAAGTCTCGCCGTTTATTCGAACTTCTGGGACCAAGTTGGTCCCAACTTTATTGAGTTTGAAGTTTGCAAGATTCTGTTTCTTCAAATGTGTTGGTTTATCATCAGTTACGGCCATGCAAATTGTATTACATTAATGGGAAGGTAAACATTTTGCGATGCAATAGCATGGAAGGTAAAATAAACCGAATCAACCGAGATTCTGTTTCTTCAAATGTGTTGGTTTATCATCATTTACGGCCATGCATATTATACTACATTAATGGGAAGGTAAACATTTAGCGATGCAATAGCATGGAAGTAAAATAAACCGAACAAAATCAACAGAGAAAACCCGAAAAATATAGGACTTGACTTCTGTTTCCAGTCACTGTTGTGAACAAGTCAGAATTTTGTCCAACTGACGTTCATGTTATCAATATAGTATAGCAGTATAGCAAGAGCAGACCGGGTTTTTGCAAATACCATTAAATCATCATGTCTACTATTATCAGTGATATACAAAGACAAATCCATACATAACATTTTAGTGAAGTCATTAAATAATTTTAGTGAAGTCACAACAGAAACGGCAGCCTGTTTTTTTTTTTGTTTTTTTTTCTTATTTAAGAAATGTATTGAAACCAAATCCTTTAAAGACTTCCCTATGGTCCATAATCAATGGTGTATCCCGTAATAAAACCATGGTTTTCTTCAATCTGATTTACCTCGCTTCATGAATAGAATGTTGAACGTGACAACATTCCACCCATGTCGTCGCGCGGCGGCGCTGTTTAAAAACCACCGTGACTTACGCCCAGCCGACAGAAATAACATTATAGCTTGGTGTGCCTTTCCCGGGCGCGCTCCACACCGATTCGCCAACAACGAAGACGGCCGGCCCGTACATGCCCACGGCCTCCTCCGCTAAAACCCGCACGCTTCATTCCGCTCCGCTTGATAAATCGATGTTGACTGTCATCTTTACTGACGTGAAATTAAATAAGAGAGACTCGCAGCTCGCTGCTCGACTCTACATGGTAAACTACACACGTCGGATCACACACACAATGACGTTGATGGGTGTTGGTAGCTGCGACTGCCGCAAGTAACTGGCGATGTACCACGTGCAAGGAGCGTAAAGAACACGCTCGACGAGCGAGCGATTTGATTGGTAGAATAGTTTGCAGGATTGGGTTGAGTGCGCTTGCGCGGGGAAGTCGAGGTACGCTATTTTGTGAAGTAGTGCATCCTCTACTGCACGCACATGAAGCCTGGGCAAGATTGAGTTACGATGCCGGGCCAGTTGTGTAGCTGCGGCGCTGTTTTGGGGCGTGGTTTTTTACAACATTTCTAATTGGTCGGTATAGAGAGAGAGAGAGGAAGATTTGTTGTCTACGGAGATTGCCCTCTGGCTGATTGGAAATCAACCTAATTTTGTTTCAGATGTGTATGTTGGGAATGTCTAGTCCCAAGGAAGGTGAGGTCCGTCGTTAGCATCGATCGATGGGTAGCTTATTAAAAGGGCATTGATTAGACGACTTCGCCCCACAGAGCAAATTGACTGACGTCGTCTGCATTACGACTGTTTGGTTTGCAACAGCTAGCCAAGGGTCGGACCAAAAATACACAATAGGGTTTTTTGTGCGTAGAAGTAGACTTTGATTTCAATAAAAAAAAAAATACCACATGTAAATGAGTGCTAAACTGCTGAGAAGAGGTGTGTTTACTCGGTGCTTTGTTACAAAGTTCAGTCGCGAAGTGTTGAACTGTGCGGGGAGAACATATGCCGTGTTAGTTCAGCAGTTGCAAACTGGATCCCTCTACCCGAGCCTGCTCAACGTTGATTGTAAAGCACGGCAGAAGGCGAGTGTGACCGCCAATGGAATGTCTGTCGAGCTGGTCTTAGAAATACAAACTTCACCTCATTGTTTAACGGATGTCACCAGAGATCAAGGAGGGCAATGCTGCTCGATTGACGGGAGTTAATCTTTAGGGGGAAAGTCTTTGTAGTAGGTGGTTACCTGTGATTCTGACAACATTCTTCTGAGGTTACTAGATGGTATGAAACAACGCATTTCAGTTACCTTCTGCAAGGTACCTGCGTTCGGTTAGCACTATAACTGCAATTAACTGCCGAGACCTGCTCATTTGTGACATAGCTGTGAACATTAACTGGGCAAAACAGGTGGTGAAACTAACCATAAATATATAATTCGAACGGGGAAGTATTACATCCGTCAAAGGCCGAGCTGACCTCCCGCACGTGTTTAGCAGGCGAGGTTGAGCATTCTAAACCTTCAAGCCAGCGGCGTTAGGGAAGCTAGCCGACCAGGGGCAGAGGAGAGGTTGTTCATTACCCTCGGTGAAGTCATCATTATAGGAAGTCGCTCAAGAAGACTTGATATCACGTCTCGGCACCGTGGACAATTTTTTTGAGTCGATTGAATCACGTTGTGTGGTACGGGGTCTGCCCTTCACGATTCTCCGGGGGTCTTCTCTTGTGGATTTCTCGCTGTACAATGGAACGACTACCATGTTTCGTCGTGGTGGTGGTGGTGATGATTATGGTGTGTGCATCCCGCATGTCGCTCTCGCAGGAAACAAAGGTCATCCACGTGACCGGTCTGTTCCCCCTCTCGGATGACGTCCAGGAAGGGGGCATAGGGCGCGGAGTCTTGCCCGCCGTGGAGCTTGCCCTGCAACATGTTAAAGAAAGTGACAGCGTCTTGAAAGGCTACGAACTCGAGACAATATACAATGACACCGTGGTGAGTACAAAATAGGCACTTGTTCCCATTATCATTGCATGTCACCAGGAAAGCAGGTTATATCTGATTATTATGGAGTCGACTTAATTTTATTCTTTGTTTTTCGTTGGTGGTATAATTATGGGTTATTAGTACCGTGAACAATTATTTTTTTCTTCTTTTAAACTCGACGCGAAAAATATAAAGATTCGACTTCGGAAATACCTAGTTATGTGATCATTGCACGCAAGCAGAAGGCTTAATACAAAATATGTGTACTAGAAGAAATGGTCTGCTCGACAACGGCGTATCCGAAAGGGGGATGGGGGTTGGGTTGGGGCGTGCCCCTCGCAAATTTTCAGTTTCCCCCAGGTGCCCTCCCCCTAAAAAGAATGTAGATACGTGTAATTCATTTGAACAAATGGTACCTGTTCCCCCCGCCCCCACTGAAAAGCAATGCCCCCCCCCCCCCCCCCCCCCACTGAAAACATCATCTGATGCTGCTCAAGCTATATGCTAAAAACTTCCGCCGGGAAATATCATAATCAGCGGTGCCAGATGCTGAGACTGGCGGCACATCAAAGGACATGGAGTTATTAATTAGCTAATAACCACAACGTAATAAACGTATCGTAATTAAAGTCTATATCACTAAATTAACAATAATTAAAAACCATTATTAGAAAGCCAAATTACCAGGAGCTCCTTAACATTTATGTTTATTCAGTGACAAGAACAAACATCAAAGTTAATGTTCCAGTGGGATTTTATTTATTTTTTAACAGCACAATATTACTGTTAACAAAAAAAATCATGACGCTTTACATGAAAAGCATCTGTCACAAGCATCACAACAAAGACCATAAACACATTTTGGCTACAGGGTTGAGGCTACATTTAGCTCAAATGTTGAGGCTATATTTAGCCAAAGGGTTGAGGCTACATTTAGCTAAATTGTTGAGGCTATATTTAGCCAAAAGGTTGAGGCTACATTTAGCTAAATTGTTGAGGCTATATTTAGCCAAAGGGTTGAGGCTACATTTAGACACAGGGCTGGGGCTACATTTAGCTACATTGTTGAGGCTACATTTAGCTGCACGGTTGAGGCTACATTTATGTTCCATTTAAGTATGAGGCTATACACGACTGTTACATTTATGCACTGTTCAGAAAACCAAATAATGTATTACGGCTCGTGAAACCCGAAGTGAAATTATCGGTAAATAGCGAAGAACAAACAACTAGCCTGAGCCTTATGGAACAAGCTTCCATCACACCTCGATCCGGGACTTGTTCATGTTTTGACATTTTTAAGCGTCATCTGAAAGACCTACCTTTCTTAGACAATAATATTTTAATTGTATTTAATTAAATACTTCCTTGCTTTTGTGTACCTTTAATGTTAATGTAAAATTGTGTCCAATTCCCACTGGCCGGTCCAGATTTTATGGCTCTTGTTTTTTTTTTTTTTTTTTTTTTTTTTTTTTGGGGGGGGGGTTAAATATTGTTATCTATCTCTTTGTACTGTGATTTTAGGATTGGTTCTCTTTTGCACTTTATTTTTGAACTGGGTCTTTGAGGCCATCATGTCAATTTGGCACTTTAAAAATACCTTTTTTTATTATTAATATTTTTATTATTAACTAGAATGCAAGCCTAATCTATTTAAAAACAAAAGATATGCCAATGAAAATGTGATTTGCATAAAGGGCCCCCTACGTTAGATATCATTATGCAGGTGTTACCATAATGTTATTATAGCATATTTCCTTGCAAGTCTGGCACAATGTGGCAATATAAATGGTTATAAACTGGGTTTACTACTATTAGTTTTTCTCTTTAATAAAGTTGAATCCCTCTTTAATTTTGGTAAAAGCAATGTGGTTACAGGTTTGGGTCCAACCGAATGTTTGCATTTTAATCTCATCGTCTTGCCATCTACGTATGGAGCAAAAAGCAATATTGATTATACGCTTATCCAAACTGAAATAAGAAACACAATTTGCTCTTCTTTTTTTTTGTAGTTAACCTACTTCTTGAAAAAAAATGATTTACGTGAGCAGAGGAAACTGTGCTATTCCAGATAACTCTGCGTCAAAATAGGTTATGGCTCATTTTTAAAAAATAAAAAAACAGAGTTCACGTCGGAGTGAGTGCACTCTACACGTCCAGGTGATTTTTGTAGTGCATTAATCAGAACCGGGCTAACTGTTGTCGGATCGCTGTGCGTGCAGTCCACGCGCAATGAATATTGTCCAAAAGCGCAAATAACTAGAACGCGCAGCTCAGCCGTGTAATAACGGTAACAGCTATTCAAATTGCAGAATTCACACGTGTTGTGAGCATACACTGTTCAATGAATGCGTCTGCGAATTATTCACTGTACGTGTTTTGTATTCGTAAAAATGTGTTTTGTATTCGTAAAAATGTGTTTTATCTAAAAAGGGGTTACATTTGCACGTGCAGTTCACCGTGCATAAGACTACATTCAACTAAAACATTAGTCTACTTTTCTTTATGATAACTGGCCGATCCGGTGGGGGGGGGGGCTTAGGTGGCTGTAGTCCCCCCCCCCCCCCCCTTAAAATGATATTACGAAAAAGAAAAAAAAAAGAAAGAAAGAGAGAGAGAGAGAGAGAGAGAGAGAGAGAAAGAGAGAGAGAGGGGAGAGTATCAGATAAAAACGGTAGGGTATTCCCCTCATGTTTGGCTTCACGTCCCACACCTTGTTATTGTCAGGCCCGCAGGAAGCGGTACGACCGGTACGGCCGCCACCGTACTAATGTCATGTTGTTTTCCCCGGTTTGTTTGTTGGGTCGTTGGGTTGTTTGTGTGTTTGTTTGTTTGTGTGTCGGGTTGTTGGGTTGATTAACGTTGGGCTGTTGTTTTTTGATTTATTATTTTTACTTTTTTTGTTTACCAGTTGCATCGCTAAATTTGCTAGAGTCCACAACTTCCCTGAAGTGGTCTTTATTAGAAGATGTTTGTGCCCAAGCAATCGATCATCAAATGGAATTCTCATTTTATTCTTTAAAAATAATTTGCTCAAAATCGAAAGATACGTGGCCTGGAATTGCCTCAGATTTCACCACAGAGCATCTAGAATCATACAAAAAAAAATTCCTGAAGTTAAACCACGCGTAATGACTCGATTGTGTTTTTTCAAAAACATTTGTTTTTTCAAAAACATTTGATTATTCAAAAACCTTTGATATTTCGATGAAAATCGTTATTGATTCTCAGCCCCCCCCCCCCCTCCACTCCCAAGAATATTCTGGAGCCGCCCATGATGATGGAACAGTATAAATTCATCAAATGAACGAAAGTTGCAAGCGACACAAAAGACGACAGTATCACTATCGGCAAGACCTTAAATATCACTTGGTCTAATAAATCACTTTGATAACTCTTGCAATGGCTAACCAACCGCATATGTTATAATTCTACGACTGTTTTGCGGTCCAGTGTCATGCCACTGCGCGACTGTACATTGTAATGCGAACTGTGACAATGTAGAAAGTTCAGAATCGTATTTTAATCAAGATGGAGTGAAGTAAATGATTGATAATAAATGATAAATTTACTATCCGGTCACCAATTATTATCGATTTATTATGTTCACAATAAGAAGGGAGATATCGAATAAATAGCACAACAATCTAGAGGTAACAATGGTAATTTTAATCGCCAATACAATTGTGTGATTATTGTTGTGAACTCTGAAACACTGGTCAGTGATTCAAGGAACAATACACGATTAGCATTCATAGAAACGAAATTTATTTATTATCTGGCAAAGCTGGGAGAGTGGGGTGGGGGTGGGGGTGGAGTGGGCACAGTTGGAGGCACGTGACCCCCCCCCCCCCGTGCCCAGCCCCACCCCACATTTTGAAATCCTGATATTTCAAATAAAAAAATACCGGAATGAAATCATGCAATTTATAAGCTTTTAAGTAGTAAATTAAATGTTTTTAAATCTAGTTTTTAACTACAGGGAGACAATATGTTTGTCCTTACCTCTATGCCCGATAACAATAAACAAATAATAGAAAACTAATATATAAAAGAAGTAATAGTAAACGGCATAACAAGAGCGCTGAGAAGGGGCTTGTTAAGGAAGAATACTACACTTTTGATTTGCCCCAAAAAATGGTGCACCCCTTTGTGCCACCCTTAAATTGTACCCTTGTTTCGCTGCTGATTACTGATTATGAAGTTCATACAAGTAACAATCTTCCATACAAATATTTCTGTTGAACATACTGTCAAAGTCGAGAAAATAGAATCTGAAGACCCCAATTTTTATTTAGGACAATAGGTTTACATGTTAAAAAAATGTGTTCGGTTTTTCACTATTTCTCATGGCACGGACTTAGGATTATGCCCACAGTTTCATTATTTTTTTATTTTCAGTATTTTTTTTTGTCATGTAGGCCTATGTATTGAATCACACAAAGTAAGAACACTGCATTTATCAGCTTTATCAATTTTGACGTTTCTGTATACTATCTATAAAATAGATAACATTTCAAGAACAGTTTCTGTAGAGCAGACTTATGCCATAATTATTAGTTGCATGTTGAATTTTTAATTAAATATTAGCAGAACCTAATCAACAAGGTAACAAAGGCTGTATAATGGAAACAAGTAATAACTATGCAAATTTCAACCTTTAGAATTGAGCATTACTATACTGACGTCAGTGCCGTTGCATACTGTTAGTTGATAACTCAATGCTGTAATCATTTTATTTTTTATTGTAATTAACCCTGGAGCACTTTTTAGATGTGGAATTAAAAAAAAAATGTCTTCCCTCCATAGTTCAAGCCCCAGCTCACCATTGGTAAACTGACTGTAAATGCTTCCATTCTTTGCACAAATCAAGATATTTGTAATAAAACCAACCTGCGAAAATCACAGCAAATTTGTCGTTTCATTTTGCACGAAAACGGTGAAAAGTACATTCAGCATCTGTATACGCTTTCCTAGAGTTTTCGTCTCAGTGAGACGAAAACGTGTTTTGGTTCTTATTTCATTTATTATTTACAAACGATAACACTTCAGACAGAAATATTTCAAGGACAATTTTGTTTTACCATCATCATTTTTATACCATGTATGGTATAAACATGTCAATCCGTGAACACTTTTGTTTTTCATCTTACCTATTTTGAGCTTCAAGTGAAAGATGTTATGCCTCAATTTTGATTTCATAAACGTCACGACGCAGTGTGCCATAGACGGTCGATACGACATTGTTGTAAATTCCTGCGAAGAGCCAGAAGATGAGCAAGCCATTTGAAGCTAATAAAACCACAAACCTCAAATTCTTCCGAGTCCATCAGCGACTTGACCAGGACATCAGTTGCGGGGTGGGGGGGCGGTTACCCCCCGTTTGAAATTAGGACTTTTGAGATTAAAAATTACCAGAAAAAATGTTACATTGTATGAGCATTCCGTAGTAATTTCAATGTTTTTAGAACTATTTTTTTGTTTATTATTTACACACATATTTTGTTTTACGTCAACACGTCAGAAAACACTGAAAATGGGTTTTAAAAAAATACAAACGGAAACTACAGTTTTAATTGGCCAAAAGTGCCCCTCCCCCAAGGAAAAATGGTGCACCCCCCTTGTGCCCCCTAAAATTTTACCCTAGTTACGGAGCTACCAGGACCCCATTTCATGGCTCTGATTACCGTGGAGTTCTGCGCTAATTAACAATCAAAACAACCACTATCGACCCTTGTATTTTGTTTTAGCAACTATAGCGTGTCGTGGCCGACTTCATCAGGATGTGGGTTCAAATCCCGGTCTTGACACTTGTGTCCTTGAGCAAGACACTTAACTATCATTGCTTCAAATAGGGGAAGAGCCAGTTATGTTTGTCTCACAACGGATTCGTTTACCCCTCCCTGTTCTTATACAACTGAGCTGTGAAGAGACTTGTGTTTACATCTCGTCATGTCTTGTTTCAGCGCATTGGGGCAGGTTTCTAAACCCTTCAAAAAGTAGGCCACACCTCAAATGTGGCCTTTGGGCCGTGTGATGGGTGCATTGCAGACTGTATTCTCCATAAACACTGCTAACCGTAAGCAAAGCGAAAGGCATGCGACCTTGCCAGCGGGTCTTGTATTAGCAGATGAGTGACGCAACAATCCATTGTGAACCCGCACGCGCTGTCAAATCTCGATCGTTTATGAATTATACACTTTTGCTTGCGAATGTTTTTTTTCTGCTACAGTAATCACAACAGCTTTCCTTAATATCGGTAAACAGCTATGTGAAATTTGACCCTGATATCTTGTGACTGGTCACGCTTGGTGGCCTCTGATAAGACATCAGTCTAGATTGCCTCATGGTTCGTGTCTTCGAATCCCACCAGCCAGGAATTGAAATTCCCACGAGGTTCGGAAAGCGCTGAGAATATGCATTGCTTATCACACATCGGTGTAAAAGTGTAAAAAAAAAAAATAATAATAATAATAAAATAAAATTCTTAGTCCCAATGCAATATTATTCAATCAGTTTGACCAATAGTGTTGTCCTCATAGGTCATGTGTTGAACATATGTTGATGCTGGATTCCGGCGGATGTGGGAATGTTATATAGACATTCGGATGGGACGTAAAGCCGTTGGTCCCGTGTGTTGTGTAATGCACGTAAAAGAACCCAGTGACACTTATCGCAAAGAGAAGGGGTTCGCCCCGGTGTTCCTGGTTTGATCGGCTGCAGATTGCGCCACAGCATCTTGTGAACCATTACATGGTGCTATGTAAAGGAACAGGTCTCATACTTCAAAAACGTAACTCATCATACCTCGCAGGAAAAAAAAAATACTGAGCGCTCTGAGACGCCCATAGGGTGTGATAAAGCGCTATATAAAAACTGCGTATTATTATTATTATTATTATTATTATAGACCTTTCTTTTGCAACGTCACAGCCCGAGCTTTTGCCAACCAAGGTTGGAGAAACTACGGGGAGCCATCGATGCAAAGCAAAAACAGACAATCACAGTTTGTAAAAATATTACGCAAATATTCAAAAATATTGCTGAATATGTTGGAAACAAAGCAACCGATAATATAATGTGTTTTCTCTAAAATAGAAAGTTTGCAAACATGTTGAATTTGGTCAAAACGTCTGTCAACAAGATTGCATAATTTGCTAACATTCGGCCGTCCACGCCAACCTGCACGGTTTGTTTATCAAAAAAATGGAAGGTCTGATAAGACGTGGTGCGTCCATCTTATGTCCCCCACCCCCCTCCCCCCCCCCCACACACACACATTCATGCAATGAATCCAAGCCGAGGCTGGAAGGGGAAAATAAGTCTGATCCCCTCTTTGGTGTAATGTAAAATCAGTACTAGTTAGTGTTCACTGCACACTGGGAACATGATGGAAACAGTGCCAGCTGGATGAAAGTATAATTTATCTTCACTGTCAGCGTTTCATTCAACCTTTGTTCGCAAGGCCTTGTGTCTATTTATAGCCAGTCTTAGCCATATCAATATTCCCTGTATTTTTGTGACAATATAACGTGCTTGTCGTGGCCGAGCGGTCAGGCGTACTGGATCCAAGCTCTGGTGTGTCTGATCAGCAGAGTGATGGTTCGAGTCCCGTCTTGACACTTGTGTCCTTAAGCAAGACACTTAAATTTTGGGTGAATTGTTGATGTTTTTATGTTGCACCTCACAAATTGTATAGAATAATTCAGTTATAGGGAAAAAAAATGATGATGTGATTTTCAGTATATTTTTACATGATTGATTTTCTTTCAAAATAAGTCTTCAAGAATGCCTACAAAATAGGTAACTTGCTGACACGGCTGGGTTCTTTCTGTGATGTCATAGTACATAATATATTCATGAGCTATTCCACAGGACAAAATTGTTCTGGGACGAGGTCCGCCAAAGGAATGACAAGTACGTTTTTTTTTTTTTTTTTTTTTTTTTCGATTCACTTGTGACGTCACAGGTGGAATGCAGCCACGTCTGCAAGTGAGCTATTTAAGTGTGCGTTCCTGAATACTATTTTTTTTTCAGGAAATAAATCATGTAAAAATATCCAGGAAGGCACAACATGGTTTTTCCAACCTAATATTTGTATAACTGAATAATTGTAAGGTATAAAAAACTGTATAGGGTGTAACAACTTAAATACTTGCTAGTTCAACAAACCTTCAAAAAACAGTATTGCTTCATCCTTTGGATGGGACGTAAAAAAAGCCGTTGGTCCCGTGTTTTGTGTAATGCACGTAAAAGAACCCAGTGACACTTGAAGCTAAGAGAAGGGGTTCACCCCGGTGTTTCTGGCAGTGGCTGCTGAATGCGCCGCAGCACCTTGTAAACAAATACAAGGTGCTACATACATGGATCTCATAATTCAAAAACTTCAAAAAAAAACCTGCCTTAAATCAGAATAAGTGCCTTGAGTACCTAGTTTATGGTAGATGCGTGGGCTTTATAATATTCCGGTATAATTAATATTAGTATTGTTATTCTTATTATTTGTTCTTCTTCAACCGCTCCGGGAGCAATGTTGCATATCTAGCTCTATCCCTCTCTCTTGCATTCTCGGGAGATTTCATCTTTCGCTTGCCACACTGCAAGTCTGGATTGTATTATTTATAAATTTCACGACGTTGTGTCATTTTTACCTCGTGCTCCACTTCTCAGTTGTCTTAATTACCAAACACCTGTTAAATTCTTTGTGTTAGGCTCTGACAACAATGTATGTCTTGATGTACGGCCTACAATCACGTTACACGTTATAAATCATGCTCACCAGAATGAAGTTACCAGCCAGAATACATGTCACATGCACCGTCTTTGACTGGTATCCTGCTAAGTTTTTGCTAAGCACAAACTTGTTGGACAAAATTGTCTGCTTAACCAGCTGTAATTTCTTAGAGTTGTTTAAGCAGACAGTATTGCTTAATAAATTTCTGCTAAGCAAATATGAGCAGGATACCATTCACAAATGTTACACATGACATTGTGTTTTGGCCGGTAACCTAACCTGATCTCTTGCTGAGCTACTTTTGCTTAGCTCTAGGAAATTGTGCCCGGTCCAGATTCATAGAGCTGCTTAAAGTCAAACAAACTGTTTAAAAATCTCTGCTAAGCAAAAGAATTGAGCAGGATACCAGTCACAATTGTTACACGTGACATGGTATTTTGGACGGTAACCTTATTCTGGTAAGCATAATTTTGTTGTGCTTAACTACTCTCTGTGCTTATAAGCAGCTCTACGAAATTGGGCCCAGGTTTTAAGTAAAAGTAAACAAATATTTCTCTTTGATAGAGGTTTGACATTGGATTTCATTTATTTAATCTCACTCAATGCACATAATACAAGCAAAGACATCTTAAACATACCTAACATATGTATATATATTTGTAGACTGTTTATAATACATACAGTGAATACATATGTATAAATTGTTGTAACATATTCAATCAGCAATTAGTTCTCGAGTATTTGATTTTTATGTGAGTATAAAAAATAAATATATGTATACAAAATGCAGAAACTTCCCCTACAATGAACATCAGAATATGGCATGCCATAAAATGTACCACAATGCTAAAGGTCACGTGTTTAATCAATGTGACTTGTCTCATACTTGCTGACGTAAAGGTCGCTATATTTCTTCGCTAAAACAGATGACGTGGTCATTACGCATCGTTGTATCTGGAAAGAAGAATAGAATGGAAAGGTTAAAGGGGCCGTGTCGTCATGATTATAGCAGTACATGGAATAATTCAGTTACTACGCGCGCGTGCGTGCCGGCGGTCCCGTCACAGACAAAGACGGTACCCTTTGTGATTTGACCACAAACGCGCGCGTGTGCAGTATCTGAATGAGAGTTCATCTTTCCATGTACAGCCACATGCCTGCTATAATCATGACGACACAGCCCCTTTAAGTAAAGTACACATCGGGTTGTAAATAATAATATGGGATTTCATTCATTCGATCTCGTTAAATGCATAAACTGGGGATCAGGTATGGGCTTTGTGGTTTATTTCCCTGCCTTTCACCTCGTGGAACTTGGTTCGAATCCACCCAGGACCGGAGCCTTGCATGTGGATTGGGTTTTCAGTCCCTACCTGATTGCGTTGGTTTACTTCTACTGGGGTTTTCTTCCAACATCTAAAATTGAACATTTCTTCTCGTTTCCTAGTCATCCTTGTGCGGCTAAAGGGTAATGATAAGAAAAGCAAATTAACGTTTTTGTTGTATGAATGAATACACAAGTATTCTACAGGGGCTTGGCAAAGCCATGAAAATTATATGTCAACAATAGAACCTTATGCACATGACGTCATTGGAGTAGGGTGCCCTCAGTTAGAGGTTAAAAGAAGACTGTTCATTGGCCCATCCTTCGGCGCAGCGCGTACATGTGTCCACTGTTGCATCATCGTTGCATCTCTAAGATGGCGGCGTTATGACGTCGATGCAAGAGATATATTAAGCTTTTACCAGTGGTCGGTTCATATATGAGAATAAAATAATTTACAAAATGTAATTTCCCCCATGAACGTTCATGCCTACTGTACAATGTCAACATGTAAACAGTGACATGTCGTATTATTTCTTATTAGAAATCATATTTTTGTTGTAACCAATGACATAGGGTGTGTCCAAAAACAAACTGAAAATGGGATGAAACCAAAACAATACAGATGACTTGTACATGTCTTTATTTTGCGGAAGTAAGGTATGAAGTGGAAGAAAAACTAAAACAGTCTCAATTAGAACGTCCCTTTAAATAAATCTAGGTCAATGTGATCTCTGACACCCATGTGAATATTCTATGGAATATCCCAGGCTGGAATGATACACCTGCTGGACTCATTCGACCCGAGGATGCTCACGTAATAACCGACCAATTGATTACTTTATTGATACTTGAGATTTCATTAAATCTTGACTAGGCATGCAGTTTTTTTCTTTCATATTGGAATTCCAGATATTGACATGGTACAACTGCACGGCGCTTCGTCCACCTTATAAAAAAAAACTCCTTTGCTCTTGAAGAATGCGTTGGAGTACAGCGTTGGGGTTACAATAAATCATGTTTAAGTTTGTAATTAACTACCAATTATAACCGTGAAATACCTTAAATGAAAGATTATAATTTTTCTCGAACAGCACCGTAACTAGGGTAAATTTTAGGGGGGCACAAGGCGCAGGGGGGGGCACCATATTCCGTAGGGGGCACTTTTGGCCAATTAAAACTGTAGTTTCCGTTTGTAATTCTAAACAAGCCCCTTTTCAGTGTTTTTTTTTGACGTGTTGGTTGAGGTAAAACAAAATACATTTTGCGTGTGAATAATAAAACAAAAAATAGTTTGAGAAACATTGAAATTACTACATAAAAGCCCATCAAATGTAACGTTTAATTCTGGTAATCTCAAAAGTCCAGATTTCTGAGAGGGCACGGGGATGGGGGGGACACGGACATCAGTTGCCCCCCCCCCCCCCCGCACGTGCCCCCCCCCCCCTTAGTTATGCCACTGTTCTCGAATCTATAATCGTATGTCGTTGCTTGTCGTTCAGTGAGCATTGTGAATATTTCTAAGAGAGTTATTAATATTATTATTATTTGAGTTATTTATTCGGCCAAAATCAGAAACAACATATAAATGTGGTACACAAAAGATAAGATGGACTAACAAAATAGGTAACTTAAATACAAGGTTACAAGGAGGGGATTAGAGTAAGGGGTCCGGACGGGTCCATGGTGGGGAGGAAATGTAGAAGGGAGGAACATGATCCTGGAGAAGGGGAACAATGCATTCTAAGACAGCCAGGATAAACAAGTGTATCATTACAATGTAACATGAAAGCCAGTATAAATATGTAACGATTCATTTACAACTGTAGGCTTACGTGTACTTTAAAACTTCAAATGAACAGTTTAGTTATTTCACCCGCTCATTTCATAATTCTCTTGGACACTTGACAAAAGTGCAAACACGTCGTGACACAAATAATAATGAGCACTGCACAAACAAAAACGAGAAAAAAATGCTGTATGTAGAAGGGGGAAAATAACCATAAATAAGTAAAATAAAAAAAACTATGTGATAATCAAGCAAAGCTAATTTGTTTTAGTTAGTTTTTTGACGCCAATCGGTATGCTCTTCAAACCAATGGATAATTGTGATCGCCGAATGTGTCAGTCTACATCAGTGTGGGATGCGATTTCTAATGTACTGAACCAGCCACCCCCCCCCCTCCCCCACATGCGTAGCTTGTGTTTTATCGATGCGTGTAATCCTATATAGTCTCTTGAATTGGAGAGAACTTATGAATAATTCATCCCGTACAGCTGAGTGATGCAAATGAGTCGCATTTACATACGCCAGGCTTCGCCAGTATTGCACTATATTACAGCAACCGGGTTGGCCGGGTCATGTAGACAAACAATGACTTGGGTAATCGAAACAATAAGATGTATGAATGATCTCCCCGTATCACGTTTGTTGATATTATAATTGAAACCGAGAGAATTGTGTCAACAACTTGTCCCGTCGACTAGGCGTGAGCCGACCCTCCACAACCTAAGTGCATCATTGGAAATCATAAACGGAAGTGTTTGCCTAGGAAATTGAGCCTGTTTTAATTCCTGAATTAGTCACATCATGATGAATCGAGAATCCACAATAGCCAGTTTTCCCGTCCTTGCTTTAAATAAATACATTCGTCAGTTATTGAAACTGACGACAAAGCATTTTACACGCGTCTTTCCATAGACTCGTAATTAGAGCATCGATTGTAATGTTTCCTTTCATTAAAATGCCCGTGTTTACTAAAAAAAAATAATATAGTTTTGTACTCTAATTTCTCGCAAAATAAGAAAACACTGTGATGTTTATAAGCCCGTATGGTTAGGTAGTTCTCTACATAGCATATAAAGAATGTAGTATACACAACAGCAAAAAACCTAAAATGATTATCATTTGAAAGTGTTAGCGTAAAGGTTAAGACAAGGGTAGACAAAACAAACTCGTTGTAGATAACAAGAACCCGTCGACAGTTTTTTTTAACTGTCCGTTTGCTAAAAAAAAATAATGGTTGGAACTCGTATTATGCATGCAACTCAGCAATTATACGTATTATTTATGCTACCTTTTGACGACGTCATGCCGACTTCGCATTCGATACTCCGAACGAAACTTACGGATGAATTCGTGTCTACGGGCAAAGCACACTTCATTAAATTGTCTTTGTTTGCTCGTCTTGTTCAGTTCCAAACAAGACTGACATTAATTCACAAAAAGCTTCAAGGACTGGAATTGGAACTTTGTGAATTTATTATTTGTTCCGAGAAAAACTAATGAACAATCTGTTACAAAAAGATAATTGCTTAATGAACCATTATAATTATATACATACAACTTACACTTCATTACATTCTGTGTTTGGGCATAGTTGATTTGCTGTTTGCATCCAAATTACCCTGAAATTAGAGCAAGTAATACATAATTTTTTGTCAATGCACGCATTGATATAATCAATGCATACAAAGGTTGACTGTGGCTTTACGTATCAATCCATACACGGATACCGGTTTCAGAGTCAAATTTGTTTAACTCCAATATTTGTTTTGTTTTTGTTTTGTTTTGTTTTGTTTTTGTCGTGAAAGGGGAAGCGAATTCCATAATATCATCCCTTCGCAGTAGATTTTTTTAATAAACCCAAGAGAATAGTTTGCATAACCTCAATGTTTAGACTAAACGCGAGCACTCTGATGGCAATTTATCCCGCTACGGACTTTCCCTGTTTGCTCAACAAATTGATTCTGTACTCAGTGCAGAAACTGATCACGGAATGAGGGTAAAAAAAAAAATAATAATAAAAAAAAAAACCTGCTTGCTCGACCTCAACATGTGATATATGTAAGCATTTGTGCGTTTGCACTGGGACGGAGAATGGGAACAGTGGTAATTAATTTCTAGTGCTCCAGAGACTGCGATGGGGGGGGGGGGGGAAGCCGTGAAATGCAGGGAGGGGAGGGGGTGGGTGGCGGTGTAGGCTACTGTTTAAAGAAACCATGACTATGATTTTGCTGTATTTAAAAAAAAACACGGTATGTAGTATTCGTGCTGACAGCATAGCTAAGTTTCATATAGAGCTGATTGAGAAGACAATTTGGCTCACCAGTTTTCTGCCAAGCAATTAGGACGAGCGGGAAACCAGTTAAACATACGTACGTGTGGAACGGTGTTTAGGCTGGTGACCTTATTCTGGTGAGCAGAGAAAGCTCTATGATTTAGGGCACAGGTTGTTGGTGTTACCCAAGTGGGAATTTGTTGTAACCCAAATGGGAACTTGTAGTGACCCAAGTGGGCACTTGTAGTGACCCAAGTGGGAACTTGTTGTAACCCAAATGGGAACTTGTAGCGACCCAAGTGGGAACTTGTAGTGACCTAAGTGGGAACTTGTTGAGGTGATACAATTAATGTTGACATTGCGGGAGCTAATTAAGGAATGACAATATTATTATGATGTCGCAGCAGGAGATCGTGTAAGACTTTTGGTCTGTGCATAATATACACTCTAAATTTATTTCAGTGCTTAACTCCCAAACCGTTTATTTAAATGAATGTTATCAGTGAATAGCCTTCATACACATGTATAGTAAAAATTTCTTCAACAATAGAGTGATTTATTTGGACTTGTTTATGTTTTTTACTTTGTAGTCAGATCTATATAATTAATGATGCACACACAGTTTGAGAACAGGGTTAGTATCATTCTAGCCACGTAGTAAATAAAACAAATTATTGTTTTTCTTTTCTTTTTCTCCAATCACAACCCTCCATGCGGGCTCAAAAAGAGTTTTGTTGAATTTGCAAACTCCAGGTCAGTTTTCGCTGCATTTTTCCCCGCATAATTTCAGTACAGTCTTTCATTACTACGATGATTAAAGGCAGGGGTACGTTTGGTAATTACTTCAAAAAATAGATGGCCATAAAAAAAAACTGACTCTGTCAGGAGCAACAGAGAGCTGTTGATAGTATAAAACATTGTGAGAAACGACTCCCTTTAATAACGTAGCTTTTAAGAAAGAGGCAATTTCTCGCTAAAATGTGGGAATCTGAAAAAGACTTCAGGCATGAAGCCATTTTCACGTAATGAAAGATATGTAGTTTCAGCATTTCCAAATCCTTCTGCGTGGAAATAACCGCTCCAGATTTTCACCGATATCTCAAGAACGCTGACATCTTTTGAAACAATTTTTTTAGAGATTAGCTTTTAGGTATACCTACAACTAAGTAGGATTGAAACAAACGTACGGTTCCAAATACCTAAGGTATCCCTGCCTTTAATGAAGTGAACAATGAAGAACATCAATTATATATTTGCCATATTTTCAAAAATCGGATTTTGGACTCGTGAGATCAAAACTAATTTTGTTTTGTGCTAACTTCTCAAAAACCATAGCATTTCGAGTAAAAATATGTTTTTCACCTTGACCATCTTTATACCTTGTAAATTATGTGTCAATCTGTGAGCATTATTTTGTTCAATCTTGACCAACTTTGTGTACAACCTTAAACTGCGATTGGAAGCCAAACAACATTTCTAATCGAGATCTTACGATCACGAAATTTGTAATTTCCCCCACCAAATCAAATGTCTTCGTCTCTTTTTTAAACTTTGGTGAACTTACTGTAAATGCTTCCATTCTGTGCACAAATACAGATGTTTGCAATAAAACCAACTTTTGAAAACTTCAGCTAATTGCATTGTTTTATTTGCGAGAAAACGGTAAAAACGCATTCAGCATTTTTGTACGCATTCCTAGTTTTCGTCTCACTGAGACTAGCACTAACATTGGATCTTGTTTAATTTATTATTTGATAACACTTCGGGCAGAAGCATTTCAAGGAAAGTTTCCTACCATCATTATCTGTACACCATTTAAGGTTTATGTAAATCTGTGAACGCATTCCTATAGGCAGAGTTTTCGTCTCAAGACTAACACTAATATTGCATCTCGTTTCATTTATTATTTGAAAACGATAACTCTTCGGGCAGAAATATTTCAAGGAAAGTTTCCAACCATCCTTATCTTTACACCATTTAAGGTATATGCAAATCTGTGAACGTTTATGGTTTTTGTTCTTACCAGTATTGAGCATGGGCTTTAAAAAAAAAATATGCATAGTATTAGGCAACACATAGAAATTGAAGTCGGTCAAGCACATTAAACATGTTTTTATTCTGATATGGCTGGAGAAAGCGGTTTACGCAGACAACGACTGGGAAAAGCGGATATTAAAGATTGAGTTTCCCGTAGCCCAGAAACAAAGTACAGATCTTACGGAGTCGTGTTGTTAATTTAGCGATACCCATCCTCCTCTACGTTCCTGCACTACGGGCTCCGGCTATCGCCGTCTCCTTCATTAATTACGCCGGTTAAAGGGGGTAACACCAGATGCCAACAAAACATGGACCTGCATACTGCGGCCATCTTTGTTAAATTCCCATACATCCAATGGCATTGATGGTGAATAACACGGTGTTTTGCTAAAGGGACCAGGCTATTTTCTTCTTCTTGTTTTCTTCTGCTTGGATTATGGCCCTTTTCGAAAGCACGAGTTTTGGCTTCAGCTCTGCGGCTACGGCTTCGTCAGTTATTTTGAAAACGTCGGGTTTCTGTTCGGGGATTGATTCAAACGTATAGCCCAAGCCTGGGTCACAGCCGAAGACGTGGTGCCGAAAAGGGTCTACGTTTGGATGTATAGAAGACCAAGGTTGTTGTACCATTGTTAGAGGTCTATGGGGTGTCTATTCGGTATTGAATTCCTCGTACCAAGGTTGGGGATTCAAAGTAGCTTGATGTGGTGGATCGAAGTCGGTCGTTAGCGTTGTAATAAACACAACTGACTTAGTAAAATTAGTTTAATTTTTGGGTGAACAAAGAAAAAAGGCCTGTAACGGGATTCGAACCCGCGATTATAGTGCCGGTGCTTATACCAACTGAGCTATCCAGACCTGATGTTTGGCAGTCTTATTTTGTCAATATCTTTGATCGGGGCGCAAGGCAGAAGCCATACAACCATAAAATTGCATATTGTTGTCTTAAAGATTGTAATTTTTAATTAGTGCATGACCTTAATTATGATTTATTACCCCCTGATAACAATCCGTAAGTTTCAAAAGCCCCCGCAACCCTCAATACTCTTGATAGTTAATTAAATAAATTGTTTTTGAACTGATTTAACTCATAATACCCGTCTTTAGGTGTTCAACTGATATGTACTGTTTTGTTTTGTGATTTTTTTTTCTTGTCATATCTGTGCGTGTTCCCTTGCACTGTTTTGTTGTTTTGAAGCATGTCGTCTCCGTAAACGTCATGACGCCAAAATGCTTACCTCTCCCAACTGTATTAAATTGGTTGGTCAGGGCACCTTCGGTTATACTAGCGCCCCCCCCCCCCCCCCATCTTCGGAACAAACTCCCTCCAGAAGTCCGTCAGTGTGACACACAGATGAATTTTAAGAAACTGTTGAAGACTGAACTATTCAGAGCTCATTAATTTGCTTGTTGTTAATTCTTCTCTGTCCAGCGCCTTGTTCTAGTTTCCTTTAGCATAATATGTGCGCTTTGTAAGAAGCTTTTATTATTATTCTTCTTGATGAAATTTGTGTGATTCATACAAAAAGGGTTTTTTGTGCGTAGTAACTCTTGTCACATCAAGAAGAACCTTTGGTTAGTCTACATCCACGTGTAAAACTCATCTTTATAGGAAAGCTTTTGTGTGTCATTGATATATATTTTTTTTTTATTTTTTTTTTGTGATCTTTGGTTTGTCTGTGGGGTGCTCCACTTTGTTGTTGCGTTTTTCTTATTTATTTAAAATTATAGATGGTTTTCTGATTTAATATTCTTGATTGACTCCTTTCGGTAATATTTCCATTTTGTATGTTTTGTTTCTTGTATTTTGTATTTGTACTATTTTTTGTTCTGCGACCTTTTTACATTTTTACCGTGTAAACTTTGTATACTAATGATTGTATGTTTGTATATTTGTTATGAATATAATGCGCATTTGAACATATTTTAAATGGAATTCGCGCGTAATAAATGAATAAATTCGTTTGTGTTTTCACGAAGCGACGGGCATATTATACCCGTCGCTTCGTGAAAACACAAAAAGCGTAATTTCGGGATGCCCGTCCTTTTCATAATTTCTCGAATAAATCATAAATAAATTGTGAATTGATCGTAAAAAATAACATTTGAT
Source organism: Marthasterias glacialis (assembly GCA_911728455.2). Classification (NCBI taxonomy): domain Eukaryota; kingdom Metazoa; phylum Echinodermata; class Asteroidea; order Forcipulatida; family Asteriidae; genus Marthasterias; species Marthasterias glacialis. The sequence goes on from OU452220.1 coordinate 6,471,418, forward strand.
GAAAGTTTAACTCACAATAAATCACAGGAGGAAAGTAAAGACTTAAAAGAATAAGCATTGTGCTGTTGTTTTTGCAGTTTTGAAATGTGATGATGCTCTTGTGTGATTATCTCCAAACACGATTTTTTGCCAATTTGAAATGCCCTTCCCTTCGTGAAAACATTGACGAATTACTAATTACTTAACGGAGTATAGACTTTACCAGGAACATTGTTAACAGTATACTGTGCTACTTTCTACTGTACATTAAAAGAGGCGTCCCTTTAATGTATGCAGAGAATGGGGCTATAAACATCGTGACACGGTCAGGTTTGTTCTCGTGCAAGGGGTGGGGGGGGGGGGGGGAACATGCATCGAAGGGTAGTAGAAAGTGGGGCATACATTCTCCAATGTGAAGCCCTTATTGATTTGCCCGCAGGCATATCATCTTATTTATAGGGCGGCTGAATTTTTATTGATGATAACCTAAGGCCCAAGGTTTATTTATTTATTTATTTTTTTCTCCCCTTCTTCTTCTTATTCTTCTGTTGTTGGAGAGGCACATCCGCCTAGCCCCCGCCTCGTTCTGCGCTGGAGGATAATAGGTGTTGTCACATAGCGTATAATGCTGTCGGCCGTACACAGGCTAGACGCATAATAGATGAGATACTCGCATTGTGCCTACCAGATTACCGGAGGAGTTTTCCCTTGAATGGCGAACCTATACCTGTCTATTTGTTGTATGCTCACCTGTTTGGGTAGATTACATTGAAGGCATATATATAATTCAATCAACCCAATAACACGCCATTCTACAAGTTCTTTTTATACCTGCATATTAAATATGTGTATGGCATTACGTTCCTTTGTCTCGCCTCTTTCAATAGTTTTCACTTCTGCTGGTATAATTTTACTTGAACGGGTCATGTCAGATCTCCTCCCGATACCTTAATCCGTTTTGCTTCTCACTCATTTTCCTCTTTACTCCAGAGCACCTCTGCAGCGTCTTATATAGACATTGTCATCAGAGTTTTTATAAAATATTATTATCTTTCTAGAAATGAAACCAAGGGACGTAGCTCAACACTGCTTTGAAATGTAACACATCGTAGGTCAGAAGATATCCGTGAAGAGATGATGTTGAAGAAATGTCAGTTTTAGAATTGGGAGGTAAACCGTACCCCGGAAAACCAATGCAGTCAATAATTATTATGGACTGAAAACCTAATTCACATGCAAGGCTCCGGTCCGGTATTGGAACCGGGGTCCACTTAGGTGAAAGGCGGGGCAAGAAACCACTAGGCCAACATGAATTTCCCACCAATATGCGGAACCTAAATGTAGCACGAGAACTTAAAGCTGCATAGGAATAACATGTATGCTCCAAAAATTCTGGGGTCAGAGTTGACCCGGATTCTGGGTCCCAGTAGCCTGACCCATTTATGGGTCAGGCTAAAACCCGGAAGGTTGTTAAACATTGAGAATTTAACATGGATTCTGCGTCAGTTTAACCCATTTCTGGATCATTTTGACACAGATTCTTGGCCAAACTGACTCAGAAATGAGTCAGGCCCAGGAAGCCTGACCCATTTATGGGTCAGGCTAAAACCCGGAAGGTTGTTAAACATTGAGAATTTAACATGGATTCTGCGTCAGTTTGACCCATTCCTGGATCATTTTGACACAGACTCTTGGTCAAACTGACTCAGAAATGAGTCATGCCCAGGAAGTCTGACCCATTTATGGGTCAGGCTAAAACCCGGAAGGTTGTTAAACATTGAGAATTTAAGTTCACATGGATTCTGCGTCAGTTTAACCCATTTCTGGGTCATTTTGACACAGATTCTTGGCCAAACTGACTCAGAAGTGAGTCAGGCCCCCACGGGATAATGGAATCGGGTCAATTCTGGCGTGTGACAAAGGTTATTGCCTAAGAATTGTCTCTAAATTTGTACTAATAATTAAAGATAATACATTAATAGCAAAAAAAAAACAAACAAACAAACAAACAAACAACAACAACAACAACAACATAAGTATAATAGCGTTAATGCTGTAAAAGTGTTTAATAGTGTTGGATATTATAAAATCTATTTACCGTAACAATAATAAAATAGAATGTTTAACAAAACATCAGACAGCTGTTGGTTTACGAGTGGCTGTCAATTGGCAATCGTTTAAAAAGAACAAGTGAAGTGCATTAATATATATATATATATATATATATATAATTAAAAGTGATGCAAATTATACACCCAGACGGTAAAGACAATGGCTTATTTAAAGCATACAGTTGACACAGGTTTTTACCATTGCAGACAGTAATTATTAATAACATTGGCAGGACACCGTGATAAAACGATGGGGTTGTGGATAAGGATTAAGGATTAAGGATTAAGGATTAAGGTTAAGGATTGTCATAATCATACAGTGACCATTCACACGTTTCGTGATTTCAAATTTTAAATCAGTAATGGTTTTGAGGTTAGAAAAGACCTTTATCATGCTGCCACCATCTGTCATGTTTTCTGTATCCAATAACAGTAATAGATGCTCATATTCATTGTACTAAAAGGAACCAGACTATTTGCCCTTCCAGCCTCGGTTTGGTTACATTGATTTGAATGGGAGAGAATCAAGATGGCCGCACCATGATAAAGGTCTATTATAACCTCAAAAGCATTAATTTAGAAGACCTCCCTTCATGGGCGAGGGTATGTATTTGTGAGCTGCTTAACTTGGTCAGTACTGCAGGTAAAATTCTAACTTAGTTTTGTTGTGTCAAAACACTAACAACCTTCGGATATTGACCCCGTGCCCACACGTCACAGCAGGCGATTGTGCCACGCTGACCGGGTTAGTGGTCAAGGGGGTAAGCGTGTAAACGCCGCGTTGCCTAAAAATTCACGCCACACTGCATAGACATTTCCATTGATAAACAAACCCAGCTGGTTGGCATGGACGGCCAAATATTTCAAAACATTCAAGTCTTGTTGACAGACGTTGTGACCAGATTCAACACTTTTGCAACTTTCTATTTAAAGAAAATACATCCTGTTATTGGTTGGTTTATTTCCAACAAATGTTGAATATTTGTGTAACATTTTTTTGCAAACTGTGGTTATATCTGGTTTTGCTTTGCATTCATGGCTCCCCGTAAGTTTTTCCATCTTGGTTGGCAAAAGAAAGGTCTATAACACACGGTCACATTGACGAGCACAATGGCGCAACCCAGATTATTGTAAAGGTGACGTCATGTGAATTGGGTCAATGCAAGGTAATGCTTTGTAAAATGTTTTGCACCTGTAAGACCTCAATAGGATTGATTCTAGCAATTACGGATAACCAGTTCCATTATTTATTTAACAAATTGGAAAATAGAGGAAAGCTTTTGTCTTTTTTTTTTTAACAAAAACAAACAAATAAATAAATAAATAATACATAAAAAATATGCGGCAAAGATTTAAATTACACGCACATTGTGTTATACATAATGTGAAATTCTTTCATTGGCTATCGCTATGATATCATTCATGAACACGAGAATCTTCGAAATACTGCAGCATCCAAGCCAAAAAAAACAACACCGATCTGGCGTCCCTTTAATTAACAAATGAAATCCTAATCAAGAATACTAGAATATTCATTTTGAACAAGAAAACCATTTTGGACAGGCTAGAAGAAGGGGGAAAACGATAAAATAAAATATAGCATAGGTTGTTAGCATTGACATTTCAGTCAATTAGAGCAGAGCTTTTATTTTAACCACAATCTCTGCATGTCCATGATGACCCTAAGGTTATATTAATTACATGTGACATGGTCAACGTGCCGATGTACAGTGCTGTGCAGGCTGGCATTAAAGGGATATTGTGGTAGAGTTGATTGCCGTGACATACGTCTACCACTCTACCCTACTCACCGGTGATGAGTGTACGTGTATAGTACCTCCTGTCGTCTGATATACCCAGGGGCTATATATAAATATACGTGAACATTAAAGCTCGTGTCAGAATTGAACAATGTATCATAATATAGGTATATAAAAAAATTAGTCGAGTTGATGGCATTAGCTTTCGGACCTTCGTCAGAGGTAAAACAAGCACAAACGCCGTAAAACGGACCGGGGAGTGTGGAATTGTGGATTGGATCCCAGAAATATATATATATATATATCATATATCATATCAAGAAATGTCTTATCATAATTATAGATATACATTATTAAAGCTTATACCAATATTTATATCAATTGCTGTTAAAATATAATAATAACGGTACAATACAATATTGGTATCCATCCCCCAAAAATATTAGTATCAGTCTGAAAGCTTACTGATTAAGAAGTTCATACCAGTATCAGTCTTCCATAGAAATCTCTCTGTCTGAATTACTGTCAAAGTCAAGAAAATAGAATTTGAAGACCCCCAATTTGATTTTCGAAGCTGAAAAGTGTGCACGGCATTTCACTATTTTTCCGGACTCGTGACGACGAATAGAGCCCAATTGTTCAGTTTTTCCCCATGTATATATTGAATCACACTAAGTAAGAACACTGGACTATCGGCCTTACAATCCTGTATTTTACCTTAAAGGGTATTTTTGTTTTTGTTTTTTTGTTTATTTTTGTTCATGTCGCCCATCACAAGGCACAAAGTCCCTCTAGGTGAGGGCAATACAAGGAAACGAGAAAAAAACAGAAGAAATTAGGGCAGAAGAAAACTGTCTTACATTCTGCTTTTATGTTAAAAGTTTATATAGTCTGCAAGGGAACGAGGATACTGGCAAACAGTTCCACAGTGAAGCAGTGCGTAGGGAAAACAAACAAAATCATGTAGAGCAAATCTCCGTATAGAGTACATTTTTTGCATTGATAATATTTGCAACCATAAAACAAATCAGCCACCCATTTTGCATTTGCTGAATCCAATGCAAAGCAGCCAACGTCAGTTTCAGACACGAGAATCTGTTTTTTTTTTCCTCAAACATAAACCGATTCCCGTTACATCACAAGCATAATATTCTACATGTAAATGTACATAGATAGCTTAAAATCATCAACTAATCCACCTGCTACTGTACTGCGGAAGACGCCGGCAACCGTTTCTTTAATTTGTCACATGTCAGATCTGAACTGCAGTGCCCGGAAGCACCGTGTAGTAGTGGATGGACTAGCTTCCAGGGGCTGCGAGATTATAACTGGGTCAAAAAACGGAAACTGGAGACATGCAGTGAGGCCTTTCTAGGTGGTCACGTCACAATCAAAGACTTACATTAAAAAAGATGGAAGATGATGTTTGTATTAATAATAGTAATAATAATAATAAATAATAATACAAGCATTTACAAGGCGCATTTTTCCAATGCTAATTATTCAAACTTCCCCACCAGACGTTTTTAAATGTTGTTTGTTACAGTAAGGTGAAACGTCTGTTATAAAATAATGAAGCAATTATGAACAATATTTTTCATTTTATTTTACGTGCTATACTTTTTTTTAAAGTTTTACTCACAGATCTACTGCTCATTATAATCCATGGTCAGTTAAACCTTGCACCCGAGAGCTTGCTCTTTTTTACAACCGTTCATCAAATTGTATGCATCACTAAAAATGATCTCGAAGCAACTTTTTGTTTTTCTTGTCTTTATTTATGTCTGTCTGTCTGTCTGTCTGTCTGTCTGTCTGTCTGTCTCTCTCTCTCTCTCTCTCTCTCTCTTTCGTTTCTTGTACGTCATTTCCAAGGCACCGTAGTTTCTGATCTGGTTCTTTACCGCTTGCTGACCCGACAGTAACTGTAATTACAGTGCTTAAACACTGTTGGCCGTTTCATACTTTACGTGTCTATCATCATATCAATGTCTAGCATGTCACTTCCTACCCACTATGTTTTCTGAGCTGGCAATTAAACAAATAAGTCAAACTGTTGGCTGGATAAATACTCAGTAATGCATCAACGTGAGGCATACCTAATTAATGATCACATCGTTACACTGAACTGCAGTGCTTTGCACTACACACCACTCAGTCACCATGCCGTTTTTCTGGCATGTCATTTCCAGCTCACCGTAGTCTCTGATCTGGTTCCCATCGCCAGTGCAATTGATTTTTCGGACGTGACAATTACTGTAATTGGTGTTCTTCGCACTCAGGGTAATTTCATGGACCTTTTCACAACTCCCCAGGGGTGTCATGCTGAAGACTCAATCGGGGTCTCCTCTCATACACAGACTGAAAGCCATGATGGCTGGCGTAGGAGAGAGAGCGAGATATGTTTGCAGAGGTCGAGTGTGCGATTTGTGGGTACAACCAAATGACGCATACAAGAATGAGATAGATCTAGCAGTGCCGAATGAAAATACGGACATTTCCGCGCTCCATTATAAAAGTCGACATATCGCCGCTGATGCTTGTTCAGTTTTCACGCAAATCTGGAATCGGTAAACAAGTTCGTTTCAAAAGGGGTTATTCAAATAAATCTAAGTGAATTCGCTGATCATCAGGAAATACTTGGTACAGGATCATCTGCATATGACTTACGGATGATATGCAACAAATAATTAATTTGTAAATACCTTATTTTTTGTTTACCATTTTTTATGGGAGGCCTCGAGTATCACAAAATGTATAAACTGGCTGGATAAAAAATTGCCCCGTTTATTAGAATATTTAATATGAAGCACAAGTTTACTTTTATGAGGTGCAAATTAATTTTTTGTTTTGGGCATGAAATTTTTTTTTTTTTTTTTTTTTTTTTTTGCAGCGAATGACACCCGTTCTTTTGCCAACCACTGTTGGCAAAACTGGCGGCTGTTACGTTGAAAAAAGGGGTCTCTTAGGGGCAGTATCAAAGAACAACTTATAACGTCGGGGGCGCTAATCATTTATTTTATGATGATTAGGAAGAATCTGGTGATGTTCAACAGGCGCTGTAGAATTTGAATGTCGATATTGTGTCGATATTAGCAGGAAAACTACCGGGTTGAAGCGTTTTGTTTTGTTTTGTTTTTTGTTTTTGTTTCATTTACGATTGCTTGGTTAATCCACCTGGACAAGAATTTAAATAAACGTTTTTTCAAAATTAAGCCAAACAGGTGCAATCTCACATCACATGTGTATTTAGGACAATTATTGCTTTGTAATTATTTGTATTCTTTATTTATTTATGACTGATTTATAAATAATTGCATTGTTAAACTTGAGGATTGGTGTGAATAATGTAATCCTCTGGACAGTGTTGTGCTGTGCCGCCCCTTTAATGATGTAACAGCCCAGACGAGACGCCGGAAAGATACTAATTCGTAATGAAAACAACGTTCAGTCTGATTTACTGTCCGGATTTATCCGAGTGTAATTAGAATATTGGTCTGTGGAGACAGAATCCTCCGTGATCGGACTCGCCGGGATGGGTTGGCATGGTTTGTCTAGACCGGGCGGTCTAGTGCACTGGTTGCTGAGTCATTGGATGTGGGTTCGAATCCCGGTCATGACACTTATGTCCTCGAGCAAGACACTTAGCTTGCTTCTCTTCCCCCTTTAAATGGGTGGGTACCCGTGAGGGCAGCGATGGCTCTTGTGATTGATGAGCCCATGGTTCACGGTGTGATGTCTCGTGGCAGCGTATACTCCCCAGGGAGCTGTGATGGTTTCAGGAATGAAAGAGGTGGCCCAGTGACCAGGGTTTACAGTTGGTCGTATCCCATTAGCGGCAGTATTGGATGATGTGTGCTATATGTTCATTAGCGCTATTAATTTGTCGGGGTGTTGATGTCGTTGTTGTTGTTACTAATGCTGTTGTGTTGCTGGTGTTGTTGTCGTTGTCTTTCTAGTGTCATTGTCGTTTTCGCTGTCGCTGTCAATGTCGTTGTTGTCGTTGTCGTTGTCGTTGTTGTCGTCATTGTTGTTGCCGTTGTCATTGTTGGTCGTCATTATCGTCGTCGTCGTCGTCGTCGTTGTTGCTGTTGTTGTTGCTGCTGTTGTTGTTGTTGCTGTTGTTGTTGTTGCTGTTGTTGTTGTTGCTGTTGTTGTTGTTGTTGTTCTTGTTCTTGTTCTTGTTCTTGTTCTTGTTCTTGTTCTTGTTCTTGTTCTTGTTCTTGTTCTTGTTCTTGTTCTTGTTCTTGTTCTTGTTCTTGTTCTTGTTCTTGTTCTTGTTCTTGTTCTTGTTCTTGTTCTTGTTCTTGTTCTTGTTCTTGTTCTTGTTCTTGTTCTTGTTCTTGTTCTTGTTCTTGTTCTTGTTCTTGTTGTCGTTCTTGTTGTTATTGAATATCTGTGTATACTTTATTAACAACATACACAATAATCACTGCTTGTATTTGCTCATTAATATGTAGGCATACACCAGTTATATGCCAACATTCTGTAATGATGACATCTCATTTGATAATAGTGTGCCACCTGCCTTAGACGTGAACGCAATATAGACGCTTATCCTAAACAAAGCATAACACTAACTCCAAAAACCAATTTAACCAGCCTCTACATGAATGGTATGAAACCTCAGATATTATCCCATATGAATTGTATTGCATTTAGAGATGAATAATTTCTAAACCTACGGCAGACGATCTTATGTTTATAAATAGGTCAGACGCGGCACTCATTGTCAAGCTGTACGTGACTTCTTAAATAAGACAAATCGCAATTCATCATTTTTAGTTTGATTCCTGAGCAATCTATGGGCTTGCTTCGTGCCTTGTCTTCGGAGACAGCCTCCGTCAAAACTTAATTCCCCGAACGGATGAAGACCGCTTCGGCACGCTTTTAATTTACTACGTGTCTGCTTACCATGACTTATCAACTGTTTTCAATTCCAATACGTGGTTGGGAATACAAGATGGAATAGATATGGGGAGAGGGTTATCCGGCTTGATGCTTCAAGTCGTTTCCTGTTGCTGAGGAGAATGCGCTGAGTTTTCATGATCACGGAGAGAGCTAAAAGATGCCTCCCCGTGACATGGCAGTCAGGGACGAATCTTAAAGATGCTCCCTAAGTCAGCATTGAGTGGAGTTATTGTTCACAATGTGGTTAAGTAAAGTTTGTACTCGTGTATTGTTTCATCAAACGGTGTGTCACTTGAAGAATATGTTTGTGATGACACTATGTATTTTGTATCTATGTATGTATTTATTTATTTGTTTCTTGAGTGTGGAGTTATACGACTCCGTTTATTTCATACTCCACATCATCAGACACCACTAAAAGGCCACGAAAACTAATTTACAAAAAGAATTTATACATACAGTTAATATGTACACTAGGGGGCATAATATTTTAGTTATGTCCAATAGCTATGTACAATCAGAGTGGTGAAAAAAAATAAGTAGAAAATTACACCGGAGAACATAAATGTAATTTATTTATTATTATTTATCTATTAATTAATTTATGTATTATTATTTTTTACAAGTTTCGAACAGTATGCTCTGATCTGATTCTTTTTTTAGGCAACTTGAATGATCTCCCGTTTCGAGACAGCATTGTAGTATTACTTTATATACAGGGACTCATTTCGTCAATTATTTATAGTTGTGCGAATTTCCCCAGTGGTTCGTTTCATCTTAAAAGGGGATGGTCATTCTTTGGAGACATTTCACTTGAACTTCCCTTAAAGGGGGGTGTAGATGCAATACGGCAGAGTTCCGGGTTAAGGATTTAATTATTTGATCTTATCCAGTAAAACATTTGTTTGTTAATATTATTTTTTAATTATTATTACTATTATTAGATTTTTTAACGAAAACTTGACAAATATGGTTTTACGGATGCTGCTGATTACGAGTCAATGATACAATTTAAAGGATATTCACAACATTGTAAAGGTTCTTAAAGAAATGTGTTAACATATTTGCACAAAACTTTCCAGGTTTAGAGATGGTCATGTTGGGAAAACTTCCCTCATGTTGGGAAAACTTGTTGGGTTGTTTGTTTGTTTTTTTTTTTGTTTTTTTTTATTTGTTTGTTTGTTTTTTGTTTGTTTGTTTGTTTGTTTGTTTGTTTGTTTGTTTGTTTGTTTTTGTTGTTTGTTTGTTTGTTTGTTTGTTTGTTTGTTTGTTTGTTTGTTTGTTTGTTTGTTTGTTTGTTTGTTTGTTTGTTTGTTTGTTTGTTTGTTTGTTTGTTTGTTTGTTTGTTTGTTTGTTTGTTTGTTTGTTTGTTTGTTTGTTTGTTTGTTTGTTTGTTTGTTTGTTTGTTTGTTTGTTTGTTTGTTTGTTTGTTTGTTTGTTTGTTTGTTTGTTTGTTTGTTTGTTTGTTTGTTTGTTTGTTTGTTTGTTTGTTTGTTTGTTTGTTTGTTTGTTTGTTTGTTTGTTTGTTTGTTTGTTGGGTTGTTTGTTTGTTTGTTGGGTTGTTTGTTTGTTTGTTGGTTTGTTTGTTTGTTTGTTTGTTTGTTTGTTTGTTTGTTTGTCTGTTTGTCTGTTTGTTTGTTTGTTTGTTTGTTTGTTTGTTTGTTTGTTTGTTTGTTTGTTTGTTTGTTTGTTTGTTTGTTTGTTTGTTTGTTTGTTTTTTTTTGTTTGTTTGTTTGTTTGTTTGTTTGTTTGTTTGTTTGTTTGTTTGTTTGTTTGTTTGTTTGTTTGTTTGTTTGTTTGTTGGGTTGTTGGGTTGTTGGGTTGTTGGGTTGTTGGGTTGTTGGGTTGTTGGGTTGTTTGTTTGTTTGTTTGTTTGTTTGTTTGTTTGTTTGTGTGTGGTTTTTTTGTGGTTTTTTTTGGTTTGTTTTTCTTCTTCTTCTTTCCCCTCTCTCTGTCAGTCTGTCTCCCTCTATCCCACTCTCTCTCTAACTCTCTCCCTCGCTCTCTTATGGCTCTGGTGTATACACTGGATTTACGCTTACTGTTTAGATTTGCCTACATGGAACCAGTTCTGGTCTTCACAAATTTGGGCATCGGGCAGGTTGACCTTTAATACCCTGTCACTGCCCTTGCCTGTAGTCTCTCTCTCTCTCTCTCTCTCTCTCTCTCTCTCTCTCTCTCTCTCTCTCTCTCTCTCTCTCTCTCTCTCTCTCTCTCTCTCTCTCTCTCTCTCTCTCTCTCTCTCTCTCTCTCTCTCTCTCTCTCTCTCTCTCTCTCTCTCTCTCTCTCTCTGCATGTGCGTATGTCTACACTGGGAACAGGACTCTATTTTAACACTGCCAAGTACAACGACATATGGATTCAAACAATTACATTTGCCCTATATAATTTTACTCAGGCAAAAGGTTACCTGTTTGTTAACACTCAACCGATAATCACGTTGACAGATCCTGTATCAATCGAGTGAACAGTTTGTGACAGGTTGAAACCAGGCCGGCCCCGATTCGTTTCACATCGAAAAGTTCTTGGCATGTCGCGCGACACGTTCCACGCCATCCTCACATTCCCTGACAAATTGAATGAATTAAATCAAATCATTGACGCACAGGCAGGCTCAATAAAACAGACAGGCACTGCGTGAACTTCTAAAAATATGTTCGACTTTTAAATTGGTGAATTGTTCGGAGGGTTTGCCGAGATGTGATGATGGTCGGTGGCCAGCCATGTAGGTTGGGTTGTCAATTAGACTTGAACAGGCAAGTTTTGGAGGAAAATAAGTCACTAAAGCCATCCATTCAAAACAAATAGTGTCATTGTCTTCAAAATGGCCAAATAAACTTTTCCTGATAAAAAGACCTAAAGTTTTTGGTATTAGTATTTTTTTTTACAGTCATCGTAGGTGATGTTGCTGCCGTTGTTGCTGTTGTGGTGGTTGTATTTTATAGTTGTGGCTCTTGTTGCCGGTCATATATGTAACGACGTCCAATATTTATAATGGCCCCCTTTTTCAGCGTTAACAGGTTTTATGGTGCAAGTTGGCGCCATTGTCAGAAACATCGGGGCAAGCCCCTTCTCTTTCACGGCAAGTGTCATTTTGTTATTTTGCAACACACGGGTAATACAGCTTATTAACGTGGCATCCGAGGACACACAGGCGCCGCTTCCAAAAAAAAAAAACAACCTACACACTGACAACACCTAGAGCCGATTTCACTAAGAACTCGGATTGCTCTATCAGATACAAGACAAATCACCATGGCAATATTGACAACTCGTCCACACGGCGCTCTCCCTCTTTGATAATGGTCCGTTTTGTTCATGAAGATTAAGTTGAGTATTCAAAGTCAGTTTGCATTCTTAAAAAAATACTTATTTTTTCCCGAGGATCACCGAATACTGCCATGTTTTTTTTTGCTAAAAAAAGAGCAAAGTTTTGCCAGGCCAGTTTAAACATTTTGTGATACTCAAGGCCCCTTATACGAAACGGGGACATTGTTTGTAAACAAACGAAATGTCTACACTGAAACAAAAATGAACAAACCATTGCTTTAAGGCTTCCCAGTTATTATCATGTCGAAATCCGAAACAAAAAACCATGAAACCGTAATGCTTTAATTTCTTGGTAAAAAACATTTCTTTTTGGAGAGTTTCTTTGGGACGTGGTATCTTGGTGGTGCTCATGGTGAGTCTTACGTTGGACAGACGTGGCTTTAAAAACGATGACCCAATAACCAAACATCTTGTAATCAGAACAAGCCGTACATTTTTATTTTATTTTTTCCCAAAGCGAACATGTCTTCAGAAGTTGGTCAAAGAAAATCAATAATTTGGGTGCGAAAGCTTTCCCCCGACTAAGGGGGGCAATTGGAACGCAATATCGGTTTACCAAAACAGCACGTGCGCAGGCATGAGCTTTGAAAATAACGTCCGCTTTGTGTCAATCCAAAAGCAGCGCGCATGCGTGCATATTGTAGAGGGCGCTTAACAAGTTGGACAGGCCATGTTGAGACCATGTTACAAGTAACGGCTTTTTAATGTACGCCAACTGCTTGATTTCCTTTGCATATACTATAAATAAAAAATGACAAGGCTATATAGCTTAGGTTTCCTAATTTTATCATTATATCATATAGAATACATATGCTGTAATTATAATAATAATAATAATAACATAATAATGCTGGTAGGGGAGGTGGGTCCAGCAGGCAGGACGGGAAAAATCTTTGTCTGTTTTTTTTTTTTTTTTTTGTTGAGTGTTTTTTTTTTTTTTATTCTTTATATCTTAGGGCCATTTTTATTTTAAATTGTTTCTTGTGCTTTTTATGTAAAACAAAACGGGATGACCACATTATTGATTGCAACTCCTCGACGACCAGATGCATATATGCACTATACGCATTTGTTTTTTATTTATTCTTCTTCTTATTTTTTTTTTATTTATCTATTTTTTTCCGTGGGGTGGATTTTGTTTTGTTTGCTTAATAGATAGGGACACTGGACACTAGTTTTTACTTGACGGGCAGTTATAAGAGTCGCCCCCTCCTCACCCCCCCCCCTGAAAACAACAACAACAACAACAACAACAACAAAACAAACAAACAAATGAGGAGGTACATCTTGGTGGATAATTTAATTAAAATGTGATACTGCATGTAACCATGGAGGATTCCCTTCCTCCATGATGTATACTCACCGTAGCTGGTTTGTGCATGCAGTTGCGAACAGCGCATGCAGCGTGCATTTCTACCGAGCATTTTGTAGTACGAACCATTTGACCCGAGTGCAGAGTTCATAAATTAATAGAGCCAGAGGGTGCAAGTTTCCGTTATCCTCACCCAAGGCATGACGTCATGTGTTCAGGATAAACCTCGCAGGCAGTTTGCCGTGCGAGATTTAATTACTCCAATGATGCGAAAGTATCCACTACTCGGTTACCATCGATCTTACTTTCTTTGAACTTACACCTCGTGGTTTGCATGAGGAAGGGCATAGCTGTTAGTTTGACATCTGCCGTTTGCAGAGAAGGAGGGGCGGAAGAAGTAATGCTTTAGTATCAAAACACTCAACAAAAATTTAAATCAGTAAATGTTCTCGACACCAACAACTATAGGAGTATTATGTTATTATGGCTTGTACCAGAAAACCTTTCCATCGTATCAATAATTGTTGAGTTTACATATATGAAAATCAGCGAAAGGCCCACCGAATTGTAATATTTGAACACAAACAACTGAGAAAATTCACTTACTTACTCCCATAATAAAATCAACATTATGTTGTTTATCTAATCATCAATTTGATCAATTACTATTATTTTCTTTATTGGTATCGACGATAAACTAGCGTGCCTAATGTCTTTACTCTCTCAGTAATGTGTGAACATTGATATCACCACCAACAGAAGAGCGCCACGGTCATCTTTCGCGATATCTTTCAATTCCATTATGGAACAGGGAACCAACGGTTGTGAACGTTTCGATTCTATCAGCTCAAAGGCTAGAGTATAATAAAAATGTGTAACAGAAGCAGTCAGGTGGAAAAGAAGTGAAAATATAGGCGCAGAATGCAGTCAGAAAAGGCAGGAGATGAACACAAGAAAAGTAGTCAAAAAGACATGGGAGGGTTGCAGTTTTCAAAATGGCCGCCATTGCTTGTTGTTTTGTAAGGGTCCACACAGATGGGTGGAAACACACAAACAAAAATGAAAAACGTGAACATGAAGGGTAAATATTGGTGTCTTTCCTTTCTCTTGGGAAGCAAAGACGAGAAGTTTTGTTCACCATACAACATTCATGTGTCTAGACTACTAGGTGTCAAACAAAGCACCAGACTAAACATATGCTTGGTCAACAAAGGCCTTAGTGGGGCAAATAGGGGAGATTGTTTGGGGGATTGTGCATTTGTTGATACAAGCATGACATTTGGCACACAGAGTATGTCATGAGAAAGATATTCGGCTACATGGCCATCGCAGATTTAAATTTTGAAGAAAAACAAATACAGTTCGAATGAGAAGCAATTTGCAAAACTTTCAAAATGGCTGCTGCGGTTTGTCAAACTACCTATATGTATTTTGTTTTTTCAAAGGATGGGACCTGAGATGGCCCTACGGGCAAATATCTTCTCTCTGTGTGCCGAAATCCATGCTTGTATCATCAAAGGCACAACCCCATGACCTACCTTGCCGTACTTATATACCTACCTAAAACAAGAGGGTTTATAATCAAGATCGTGTGTGTGTCACGCATATTCTGACCCATATCTACGGGCTAAAACCTTTCCAGATCATTCCTAACCAATGGAATATAATTGCATCCCCGTATAAATTATTGGTCACTTGGTTTAGAGTAATTTTACCAGTGGGGAAAAGAAACCGAAGCATTAGCAGCTACTCCTATTGAATTAAAGTGCTCATAATTACAAGCAGAGGGCCCTTTTTTCCCCCCATCAAATAAAATCTTCATAAATAAGTGAGTTACCGTTGAGACTGCGTTGCTCCATGTTTTGGTCTTGTTAACACCTACATTAGTATGTATGCGTACAGTTTCCAAAGCCCACAGTAATAAACTCAGACCGGCTCTACTGGGAACGTCTCGCCTTAAATTATCAACTTTTTTTTATGCCCAGAGTTAAGTGTCAATCCATGAATAGCGTTAGAGTCTATAATGAAATCGAATATGCAAAATATTATTAGTATCTGTTTTTCGCGAGGCTCGGCTGTTTGAGAATAAAGACGTACTTGAAGGAGCTGGACTCGGACATACTCTGTTTTTGACTCTGGTGCTCTGGAAACTTGAGACAGCAATATTTTAAGAGCAAACATCTGACCTTTATTGGACGACGTCTCAACGTTACATTGCCCACCAAATTACACACGACTACTATATTATTCACTTCTCGCTTAAAGAAGCAACACTAAATTATATGCGGAAATTTTTTTGGGGGCGCTGATGTAAAACTATCTGCGATGATGCGTAGAAATAATGTGAAAAGGCAAGATAACTTATTCCCTGTGCATATTATTCCTGATGTTATAAAAAGAAAAAAATAGTCTTGCTGATGTTGAAGTAAAGCATTTTCGTGGGATTAAATATTAATAATCACGACTGACCTAACTTATTTCAAAGACACCGGATACGGATTTAAGCTGAAAAAGGGACTTTCATACTAAGTGTATTTTGAAATCTGTGGATTTTTTTGCTTGTCTGAAAACATAACTGGGGAGTAAAATGGTATCAAATAGCATAAGTCATCCCGTAAAATGCGGTCGCCCGTGCGTTTTTGTGATTCCCTGGTGTTAAAAAAACGAATAATGCCTTGTACTTAGTTCTAAAATGGGTAGGTACGGATTTGGATGAATAAATTTGGGCATATAAGCACCTCATAAAAGCTTGTACTTACAAAAATCTGCATGCGGAACTAGAAGTCGGTATGCATTGTTTGCTCAAACAAATCTAGGTACATTTTTCAATGGCATGTTCACAGAAGAGTTATATGGCATTTTTAAAGTGTGTTTTTAGGTGAATTCACACTTGCAGAAATCCAGCATGGACCCATCCCTTTAACGTACGGTTCGATGGTGCCTAGAGAAAGACGTCTTCGCCATCCATGTTAGGGCCACAGTGCTTGCTAAACTCGTTGGAGTGCCATTAACGGTAGTTTTACCTCCATCGTCTCCACAAGCTACTAGTCCCGACTCCCCGTGACCCACTTGTGCCTATGTGCTCTCCTTCTAGAACGACCCTATCCAAGAACAAAACACAGGCGACTGTTCTATGTTTACACCCACAATAAAGTGTGCAGGATTTTATGAGTTGACGTGTGTCACAAAGATATGGACAAACCGGTTATTCATTTTGTCATTATTATTACAAGATCGAAGTGTTGATACAAAATCTAACGAAAATGTGCGCTATAGGTTCCAGAATCTCGTCACATTGTAGACGCGGGGGTTATCATGTCGAGCTGTTTCGGTGTGGATTTTGTATTTTTTATTTTTTACTGATCATACAAGGCATGTGTATAGATTAAGACTCAGACGTAATCCACTTCAAAATTGAAGATGGACGGTGCTAAACATGTTTGGCCGATGGGCTTGTAGACTACACGAATCAGCCGTGAGAGGCAGGGCAATACAATCTTGACAATGTCTGGAACCTAGGCCGTAGTTGACCTGACTCGGAGGCCCATCTCTTAACCTGATTCGCTAGGCTGGAGCGCGTCCTCTTCTTACTCAGAGCCAGATTCTTCAATGAAACATTGAAGGAATCATTATTATTATTATTGGTTTATTACCCGCTGTCTTGCAGCCCAAAGGCTGAATTGCACAGTGGTTACAATAAAAAGTGAAAAAGTTAAGAACAGAGGTTACAAAGATGACAATAAAATAAATGGCAAAAATTACACAAGTGTAATTAAAAACAACAACCAACAAACAGCAGACAGGTGACCGGCATAGAAAAAATAAAAGCAAAGAAGAGGGGAAGAGCCCCCGCCCCCCGTGCTCATACCCACCAACATCAGGAACGAACCCGAGGGGCAACACATTAATCTTTTAGCATGTCATTCAATAGACCAGTTAAGTATGGAACCGGGCTGCTTTGGAATTTTTTGCTGGTAGCTTTATGTTTGTGAAGCCGCTGGTTTGTTCTTTAACCCCATTTTGTGAACCTTTCTGGACTTGGGGAACCAGTCAGTAAACTTTGATGACCTTTGATGACCAACTCTTCAAGAGTTGAGCCGGAGACAGAAGCAACCTTTACCTTGATTCTTTTTCCCGAAAGGTTGTTTGTGTGTGTGTGGGTGTGTGTGTTTCGAGTTATTGATGATTTCTTTCTCTCATGTAAACTATAAATTACTGATGTCAATTTTGTTGACTGATTTTCTGTCGGTCCGGTTTTTAATATACTTGATATGTTCATTTCTGCTTTCGCTTGAGTGAGGTCAATTTTTTTTCGAAAACTTCAACAAGAATCAACATTGCATACACTGATACGAAAAAAAAACAACTGAAACAATTAAAAACTGCACTTCCCAGCTAGGAACAACCTTGCCATTAACTTTTCAAAAGTAATTGATAGATAGGGTTAAAGGCGCTGTACATGAACGGTAAATCTGACAGTGCAGTGTTCTTACTTTGTCTGATTCAATATATATAAACAAAAAGTAAAATATAAAACTGTGAAAATTTGGGCGTCCGAGTTAGGAGAAAATAGTGAAAACCGTAAACACTTTTCAGCATGTAAACATATTGTCTAGTAAGTTTTGCGGAGACACCATGTAAGTATCTCTAATGAGCTGGTGTGGTTCTGAAAAGAACTGATGGTATAACAACTTACTAGATTGTCAACTTACAACTTACTAGATTTATCTCCACCATGCAAAGTTTCAAATCTTACTTAAAACAAAAATTGTCATTAATCTTAGTTGTGACAACCAAAAATCCGCTGTTGCGTTTTTTTTTTTTTTTTTTTTTTTCCCTGGATAGGTTTTCAAATACAGTTTTCTCGAGCATGACAGCATATCAGAGGGAAACGTTTTTCTAGTAGTAACTTTTCATAAAAACAGTAAGCTTTCAGAATGAAACTAAACTTTTGTTTTCATCCTTACCAGTCATGTATAGCGCCTTTAACTAAATGATGTAGACTAATTAGAGTGAAATGCATCGCGTGGACAAAATAAAGGACAATGAGATGTCACAGACAACCCATTGTGGGGAAAGAAATAAAAACTCCAACCAAAATTGTAGTTATTAACTCATTGTGTTATTATTTTGTTCTTGTAACCGGTTCATTAAAATATGTGTATTGCAGCAAGCATGTTGATTTACAATACGGATAAACAGTCAAATATAACAAGTTCATAAAAGTTTATCTACAAAACAATCATTAAACATGAAATTAACAACAAAATAAAACTAAAGTAAGTTTAAAGAGAAACAAAATGTCATATAACGCTGAAGAAAAAAACAATTAATGAAACAATAATGGAAAGCCAAACCCTTGTACACAAACGTACAAACAAAAGTAACAGGATACGAACCCACTAACAAACAGATGAACAAGAGACAAATATGTGAACAGACGTTCTGGCAGACAATCGAACACAGATAAACAAACAACAAAAGCAGATACAAAATATACAAACAATAGAAAAAAAGTTGCACTTAATTTTTGTTTATATATACATATAAATGTTGATATAAATCTTGTTTTTATTTTCAGTTATTCATGTATTAATTTGTATTATTGTTATAATGTTTTCCCCGGGAAAGGAGTTTTAAATTTCAATCAGTTATAAAATATATCATGTTGAAATACTGACGGTTCAAATAAAACATATGCAAACACTAGGGTAACGTATGAGATGGTGCGGAACGCACGTAGTACCCAATACTGAGCATTCAAATCAAAAAGCAATTCATGTCTAACTTATTTATTTATTTTATTATTAATATTGTTGTTTTTTTTGTTTTTTTCCCCTTCATTTTTGTTGTCCCGATCACGTCGTACATCTTAAGGTTCACTTCAAGTATCAATACGAAATCATTAGACGACACATTCATTACTTTTTTGTCTTGTTTACATAATCAATGTATTTGACTAACTCAATTTTGAAAGATGATAATCAACAAGAATATTGCCGGTGTTTGTCTTTCCTATTCATTACAAACCCACCCGGTGTGTATTCACCGGAGCCGAATTCAGCCGTGTAAATATTTAAAATGTCTGCCATCTCATATTATTTGTGTAGAAAGGAAGAGGGGGAAAAAAAACTGAAGGACATGACGGCGGTGGTGGTGGTGGTGCGTAGTACACGACTGCAATATTATTGCGTCAGACTGTTTATGGAGAATTCTTAGTGAAATAAACGAGGATTCGACGGCGCGTCTTGTTGTATTAGAAAAACAATCATTACCGTCTGGGCAGCCCCGGTGACTCCACGGTGTGGTAATGAATGCTATGGCCTCATATAGTTAGACTAGCCGAGGTCGCAGACTCCTACAGTTGCTTCGTATTTTTAATTAAGGGGCTGATCATTTAGCGTGCATTTTTAACTAGACACACTCGTGGGATCAATAATGTCATTTTGTTAAGCGCTGGTGTATTGGGATCCAGTTCCATAAGAGCTATTGAGCATGGCACTGCTCAGAAAATTCATTTACTCAGCAAAAAAATAAGTAGAAAACCAGTCGCAGGGAATAGTGATTTACGTGGGGGTTTTGTAGGCTGGTAACCCATTCAATGATAAATACTAATAGGCAGTTTCTTCGCGCTTTATCACCGTCTCAAAGCGCTCACTCTGTTTTTCTACAAGGTTTATGGAGCTATGTTCGAATAATAAGACCCATGTTTACACACCACCATGTAACAGTTTACAAGGTGCTGTGGCGCAAGCTGCAGCCAACCATACCAGAAAACACTGGGGCAAACCCCTTCTCTTATCAATAAGTGTATAGTGAATTCTTTTACGTGTGAAAGGAAGCAGTCCACTGGGTTCTTTTAAATGCGAACATTTTTTGTCAGATTCAACAAGTTTTTTTTTCCCCGAACGTAGGCATCAAGTTAAACATCCTGCTGTCTAAAGTTAACACATTGAGCCTGAACAGACCTTAGGAATATGAATATTATATATTCCTGCAATAAGAAGATATGGCAATTATTTATGTACTTGTTCAATGTAGTAAGACTTATCAACAGTGATAGATGAGTTTCAAACTTGGCGAGAATATTCTAAATATGATCGAATAACTTCACAAAATTAATATAAACTGCACTAATTATCAGCAACAGGGTTTACCAGAGTGTATAATCAACGGGAGGCTATGGAGACAATGTTTTAGTTATATGCAAATTCAAATTTAGGTCGTTCTGAGTAGTGTTGTCTCGTAGTTTTAACATAACAAGATTGAATTGAACATAATTATTGGTAGGAAGTGAAGTGTGCACTTTGCGTTGTTAAGGCGCACTATACCTTTGGTATTTTGAACACCACGTTTTGTTTCAATCATTTGTGGATCAAACTAACCTCTGCAAGTTTTGTTTCAAAAGATGTTAGCGTTCTTGAAATATCGGCGAAACTCTGGAGCGGTTATTTCCACGCAGAAGGACCCGAAAATGCTGAAATTACATGTCTTTCATTACGTGAAAAGGGCGTCATGTCTTAGGCCTTTCTCAGATTCAAGTATTTCAGAGAAAAAAAGCCTCTTTCTCAAAAAATAGGTTACTTCAAATTGACTCGTTTCTCACAATGATTTGCCCCTCACCAACAACGTTTGTTTGGTTATTTATTTTTGGAGTAATTTACCAAAAGTATCCTCTGCCTTTAATATATTGGAGATCATACACTGTCGTTTAGAGGGTTTGGGTTTAATAATACGTCTTTATTGGTAAACCGAACAGTAATGGTAATTTTTCCTTCACCAAGTTTGACAATTTCCGCGAAGTGTCAGATCATCCTCATAATTTCGTCCATAGTCTGCAGCAATCAGCGGCTGCATCATTAACAAGGGCTAGAGAGGGAATCGGACCTGTTACACACTGTTGTTATATTTCTTTACTTCACCTTCGATTCTAGTGTAGAATACATACTACTACAACAACAACAACAATAACAACAACAACAACAACAACAACAACTACTACTACTACTACTACTACTACTACTACTACTACAACAACAACATAAAACGGACTGTGTCAAAAGAAAATGTAATTAACAATATTTAACTCCATCTAAACATTAAAACAATATTGTCAAAAAACATTTTCTTCCTCCGTAACTCATTATGCATCGGTCTGTCCTGCATTTTTACGCTTCAGTTGTGTGGCAAACAAAGAAAATGGTTTACAGAATGTAGCTCTGGAATTGGTTTTAAATGACACAGATAAAAACGTCTTCTTGATTACGCATATATACGAATGTCAGGATATCATTGCGTCCTTCGGTGTGTGTCACGTCGCACGCCGTAGCCTTCCTTCATCTCAACATCTTTCTGATCAAGAGTGTTTTTATTTTTTTTTCTTCAGATTTCCAAGATCTTTATCTTGCAATTTTGTAGATATCAGTGAAGAGAATCGCATTGATTACATTACAGTGGAAATAATGTCAACTTCTAGACAATAGCTGATATCTGTCTTATTCTATTTCCTTGCGAGGTTTGAGAGCTGAACAATGATGGTGAATCCAACACAATCTTTATACATCACTAAACCGCTTTTCAACCTTTTTTGTAATTTAATTTGGCATCTTTTTCAAAGACATTTTGACATTTTTGTTTTCTTTTTTTTTAATGCTGTTTCCCAAAACAAAATGCTCGACAGCTCCTTTCATGCACTGCCACACGGAATGGATCGTTGTGAATATTAGGTGTTTTTTCGCATCTTCCTTCATGAACGTGTGTTCGTGTGTGTGTCAGGCTGAATTTACCCCATACGCTTCACTGATAATTTGACCCATTTTTGATGTATCTTGCTTGTCTGGCATTATTATATTTGTTAAGCCCTTCAATGGATGTCAGCACACACGTAATTACTTGCGCACCGAATCCCCCGGTATTTTTATTGTATTTTTTACTTCTTTTTTTCAGGTCAGAGTTTTTGTGTTGGATCATTCGCAGTAGTCCACATGTGACAATACGCTTTACATTACCTCCGACAATGTTCCAATTTCACAGCTGAAATTAATGCTGTATTAATGTTGGGCGGAATGAAGCGGGGAGCAGTCTTTAACATTGTAAGATTTTGAGCCTATTACTTCTTCTTCCATAACGCAGATATTCCTTACTCAGCTAATTCGTCGACTTTATCAGGTGTAAAATAATGTAAGATATCCGTTTCCTGCATTATGAAGCACACCAGGGGACGATTTCACAAAGTGCTGAGATCGAGCTTGAGTGGTCAACCAATCTTAATAATTGCTAAGCAAGGTGTGATGTCACATTACAAATTACGATAATGGCGATGTTGACAACTCTTTAAAGGTTAATCCTAATGTTGTGATTTTGTTTTTGTTTTTGTTTTTCTTAAAACCGAGCCCAGATCTGTCCTAAGCAATTATGTTCAGCAGTTTTTTAAACCAGGTTCAAGGACGGTATTATTTTTGTCAAAGAAAACACAAATTCCTTTAAGAACTTGTTTTTATTATTAAATCAATGCCCAACAAGCAAATCAAGTCATCAGTCCAAAGTCTCTTAGATCATTAAACTTCCTTGCTCTTTAAGGCTATATACTCCAATCAAGTAAATTTATTGAATTACAAAAAAAAAAAAAAAAAAAAAAAGTACAGGCTGGGTTTTCATCTTACAAGGCCTAAGTAATAACCTGGTTGAAAAGCGGCCCTTGTTGGCAGTTTATCGCATTTCGTCATCTCCCTCCGCAATCTCCCGACGTACCTCGCTCTAGAAAAAATGAGTTGTTATCCCAGGGCATTACTTTAAGAGGATTACTCCTCGTGATTGGGGTTTTAAGAATCACAAGCAAAGAAGATTTACCAATGGGAATCAGGGTAGTACTTGATTAAGACCGGCTCCTCGAGCGATGATCAAAAGTCCCTCCCCCCCCCCCCCCCTTCTCATCCGTCTTACCTTGATCTTTCTTGCATCATCAAGAACTTGGAGATTCTGCAAATGCTGGAGAAAAAAAAACAACAGCGTATCGTCATACATCTTTTTATTTTTTGTATTTTTGCAGCTGGAAGCTTCTGTTTCCAAGTTCTAACAAAAGCTGTGTTAAAGATACTTGTCAATGCGGCTGGTGTGAATTCTTAATACAATCTGGACTCGCTTGGAGAGTCGGCATCATTACAGACAGGGCTATCCATTATTGATTATTGGTTATTGAATATTGATTATTGGTTATGAATTATTTATCTCTCGGTGTGTCTGCTCTTGTAAACCATTATTAGAGAATAGAAATCGCGCGGGTGACGTTGTGTATTTAAAGCCCAAGCTTCAACGCTGGTTAGACAGAAAAACATAAATGTTCACAGATTTATACATTAATGTACTTTACATGGTACAAAGACAATGACGGTAGAAAACCTTCCTTGAAATATGTATGCCTGAAGTGTTACGTTTTTGAAAAGTAAATAAAATAAGATCCACAAATTTTACCACTTTCTCGCAAATGAAACACAAAATGGCTGAAATTTTCACAGGTTGGTTTTGTTATATATCTTGATCTGTGCAAAGAATGGAAGCATTTACAGACACTTTACAACTGTTGACCAATGGCTGTGTTAAGCAACGTACCATTCCAACACTCAATTACCCTGTCTGCAGAGCACCGTGTTTTCGATTTGTCGTGGCGGTCTGAATAACATTTTCTGAGACGCATTGTGCCATCAAAATTTTAATACGATAATCAAGTTTACCGTAGCTGATATTTCTGAGGAGGGGGGGGGGGCTCGCAAGTGCTTTCTGCAATTCAAGTAATTCAAGAAGGAAATGTTTTCACATCATAAATCAAAAATCATAGAGCACAATAATCTGCTGAAAGAATAATGCATCGCATCTAAATCCCACTCACTGGAGTTCTCTTTTAACTGTGTGTCTTTGCCCTTTGTGGATGTTAATCTTGTTATTGCTCGTTGGATAATTCATGTGTGATGCATTCCTACAATGTCTTGAATTATTCTAAGTTCTTCAGCTGCACCATCTGAATTGATGGTCTTACGTAGTATTTATTTCTGTACTGAATATCAGCGAGCCATGTCTCTGTTCAGTGCAGTTGGTTTTGGAGCGCGGCGCCGTCAATGTGGCTCTTGCCATAGTCTTCAGCATTCACTATTTCGTAAGTTTTTTTTTTTTTTTTTTTTTTTTCTTTTTTTTGTAGTCATGGGTTCATTAAGTCTCCCTTGATTCCTGGATTCTTCCTTTGTTTCCTAGATTCTTCCTTTGATTCCCGGTTTGTTCCTTTGATTCATGGATTTTTGTTTTCCTTTTGATTCCCGGGTTCAACCTTTGAATCCCGGATTCTTCCGTTCATGCCCAGATTCTTCCTTTGAATCCTGGAGTCTGCCTGTGCTTCATTGATTCTTCCTTGATACCTATATTTTTCATTTGATTCAAGGATTCTCCCTTTATTTCTCTGATTCTTTCTTTGATTCATATACTTTTTCTTTTGATTCCTGAATTCTTCCTTTAATTCCCTGGATTCTGCCTTGTTACCTGGATGGTTCGTTTGATTCGTGGATTTTCTCCTCTTGATTCATGTAAACTTCCTTTAATTCTCTGATTATTCCTTTGATTCATGGAGTATTCCTTTGATGTATGGATTTTGTTATGATAGATTGATGGATTCTTCTTTTGATTCTTTGATTGTTCCTTTGATGTATGGATTTTTTTTTTTTTTTTTTTTTCGAGGATTCTTTCTTTGTTTCGAGGATTCTTCCTTTGATTCCTGATTTTTTTTTTCGAGGATTCTTCCTTTGATTCCTGGATTCTTTCTTTGTTTTGAGGATTCTTCCTTTGATTCCTGATTTTTTTTTTCGAGGATTCTTCCTTTGATTCCTGGATTCTTTCTTTGTTTTGAGGATTCTTCCTTTGATTCCTGGATTCTTCCTTGATTCCTGGATTCTTCCTTGATTCGGAGATTTTTCCTTTGTTTGTTTCGAGGATTCTTCGTTTGATTCACGGATTCTTCCTTTGATTCGAAGATTCTTCCTTTGATTTGAAGATTTGTCATTTGATTCGAAGATTTGTCATTTGATTTGAAGATTTTTCCTTTGATTGGCGGATTATATTCCTTTGACTGGGGGATTCTTTCTTTGATTTGAAGATTCTTCCTTTCAATCCTGGATTGTTCCTTTGATTCCTGGATTCTTTCTTTGTTTTTAGGATTCTTCCTTGATTCCTGGATTATACCGTTGTTTCGAGGATTCTTCCTTTGATTCCTGAATTCTTCCGTTGTTTTGAGGATTCTTCCTTTGATTCCTGGATTCTTCCGTTGTTTTGAGGATTGTTCCTTATTGATTCCTGGATTCTTCCTTTAATTCCTAGATTCTTCCTTTGATTAGAATATTCTTCTTTTGATTAATGAATTCTTCCTTTACTCGAGGATTCTTCCTTTGATTCAAGGATTCGGCTTTTGATTAATCGATTCTTCTCTTCCTTTGATCTTTGGGTATTCGATGTCGGCTTCGTTTAACCAAACACTCTCCAGTATCACCACGTTCCACTTCCATACACGGCAGCATAAAGTATTCATCTGCTAGTAAAATCACGTAGTTATTAGTGTCAGTAAAGCACTTGGGTTGTTTAATGAGTGGGCTGCATCAGACATTGAAAGGGAGTCACCATGTGTCTTTTTTTTTTTTTTTTTTTTTTTTTTTCATCTCTTCAAGACAGTTAGTCACCCGGTTCTCCTAAAAGACGTGCTCTGGATGCTAATCCAGATGAAGAAGAAACAAACAACTTTGATTTCATCTTGGCTGTTTTCTAGAAGGGAAAAAATGCTAGTGTATACTTTTTAATCATCTTTGATTTTGATTTTATTTTTGTATATAAATTTAATTGTTTTTTTTTAAAGAGTGAGCGCAATATTGGTAAGATTGAAGATATAAGTGTTTACAGATTTGCACATAACCTACATGGTATAAACATGGTCATGGTGGAAAACTTCTCTTGAAATAAATTTGCTTGAAATGCTACAGTTCTTGATAAAATGTGTCACACAGTTAGTTTTGATAGCGCGAGCCCAAGACTCGATGTTTGAAAAAAAAAGTGAAAACATAAACGTTTTGTTCATTATTATTTTTTTCTCGTGACTCCGACGACAGATTGCACTTTCATAGATTTAGTTCGTTCATGTTTCACAATTACCAATATTGTCTGCGTGCTTGTAAAATGAAATCAATGGATTACAACCCGCATCATCTATTGAAACTAACAACTTAGCATTCGTTCGTTTTGAGGGTTGTAATGCTTAAAAATGATGTACGCTGAGGTTTAAATTATTGAAAATGTGTTTTAAAACATCAATCTCTCCAAAGTAAAATTTAGGTCACGAAAACTCACCTTTTTTATTATAAAGTGGTGTATGCATCTGCAACTTTCTTCCATGATTATGTTTTAGTATTTTGCTTTTGTTTGTGTGTTTATTTCTCTTTTTTTCTTCTTCTTCTTGTTGTCTTCTTCATCTGTTATATCGAATGGATTTTACACACTATTATAAGTTGGAGACTTCCTCTCATAGTCTATGAGCCATCCCCACATCAATGGAAGATGAGAGATTGCTAGATGAGAGACAGACTCTTTGTAAGGTTGGCATCAACACGGTTGCCAATCGCTCTCAAGATTCCCACTTGCTCTGGGAGTTGTTACACCTGCCAACAGGGCTCTCTTCACAACCGGCGTAACCTGAAAATAGAAACAGGTTGCTATAGTTGCCAAAGAGGTAAATGTCCCTTGATCATGTTTTAAAATCAATGCCCAGTATTCCCCGTTTTCAACATCATCATCATGATTCGACTGCAGCAGAGCAGGCGACCACAAACCCCTCTCATGTCCTGTGAGCCTTGTCTAGCTCGACGTTAGCCCTTGGGTGCAGGTTTTTCAGCATCTCCCTAAACGCCTTTCGAAAGAGCGACTTAAGGCACCCGCCCCCCCCCCCCCGCGCCTTCTTCCAGGCACACAAAATACTTTTTCCCCAGTAACAGAAGGGCATTAGCAATAAAATGGATCCTGACAAAAATTAAGATGGCATTACGGTTACATTTATATCGCTAGAATTACCCCCCGGAGACAAGTTCCCATGCATAATTTAAACCTGCCCATAATTACTTATGAATGGCAGATAAAAAAGATTAAACTTTCCAGCTCAGTTTTCTTGAAACATTTCCACATTAATTGCTTTACGTCATTTCTCCTGTAAAACTATACTTTCGTTACGAATGTTCTTCTTTTTGGGGACATGATACTCACTGGCGACCTGGGCCCAATTTCACAGATCTGCTTAAGCAGAAAATAGTGCTTAAAAGTTTACTGCTCAGCAAAATTAAGCAGGATACCAGTCACAGATTGTACATGTGACATGCTATTTTGGCTGGTGACCTTATTCTGGTAAGCATCATTTTCTTTTTGGTTGTCTACTTTTTGTGCTTAAGCAGTTCTATGAAATTGGCCCCTGATCATTTTCCTCGCCGGGCTCTCCGTGTGTGGAAGCATTGTATATCCACTGAAGGATGTAGCTCTCTGTTAAACACCTCCATGGTGTTCTTTCTTTGGCCGTCTGCGTCCCGGGCTCGATTTCACAAAGGGTTAAGATTGATCTTAAGTGCAAACCAATCTTAACCGCTGAGCACAGTGTGCTGTCACAATACAAATCACTACGGTAATATACTGTCAACTCGTTTGGAGATGAATCTCGGTGCTTTGTGAAATCCAGCCCAGGTTTCCCCCAGCAGTCTTCACAGCATCGTCCCTCCATATTTTTTTCTCTGGTCTGCCTCTGGATCGTTCTCCTGTTCTCGGTAGCCATTATGTGGCCCTTATTTTCAACCTGTTGTCACCAATCATTATTTCCAAGAATTATTTATTTATTGCATGTTTTTTTATTTATACAGGGTAGCCTTATCAGTAAAACTACTGCTATCCTTAAAGAATCTGTATACGTTTGGTAATGACTCTGAAAATTTATGGCAATAATAACTCACTTGGTAAGAAGTACAGCAGCTTTGGATAGTATAATGCATTTTGAGAAACGTTTCACTTCGAAGTACTGCAGTTATGGAACATCACTTTTTATCCCCCCAAAATTTGAATTTGAGAAGCGTTATGGCCGTAACGCTTCTCAGAATGTGTATTCCAATGACGGATACTTCTTCTGCGTGAACACAACCGCTCCAGATTTTTGGTGATATCTCAAAAACACTGCCACCTTATGAACTGAAATTTACACAGGTTAGTTTTATGGCATATTATATCTACAATTATATAGCATTAAGGCAAATGTACGGTTCCAAAAACCAAAGGTATACTTTGCCTTTAAGGGCCCTGTATACGAACAGTAACAAGTAAAACGTAAAATTCAGAGCAATTAAGAAAAGCCAAACATCAAAAAACAGAAAACGGAGTTTAAAACAATAAACATTTTACACTGAGAACAATTACAAAAATAAAATAACTCTAAGCAAGGTGTATGATAATAAAAACAAAACCTAAAATACAAAATAATTATATATGTAAACAAACAAATAACTTACTTCCCCCTTTTTCTATAAATGGGTCCTTTTTTTTTGCCTCTGACGAAGGTCCGGTTTGGATCGAAAGCGAAGGCCATCAACCCATACTAGTTATATACATATAGACGTATTTAAATAGACAACCCATAAGAGTAAAAATACAAAGAGATTCCAGCACTCGGCCCTGTAAAAAAAATTCCCCTCCAAAAATACAAACAAACAAACAAACAAACAAACAACCCACCCACCCAACAAACAAACAAACAAACAAACAAACAAACAACCCAACAAACAAACAAACAAACAAACAAACTTTAACATCCACACAATTAATTCAACTCTTTACGGGTCGTGTGTTACGTCTCACGTACTACTGACTTGGACAATTACTACGACTAGTATTATACATAATCGCCCCGCGAGTAAATTACCCAATCAAATGTGTTTATATACGGAATATTTTTCGCCCCCACAAAAAAGTGCATGCCTTAAAATTATTTAGATGTAAAAACCACGAAGTATAAATGATCTGTCAGCGAGGATGATATTCATGTTGAATGACGGGGAACCATGCTCATCTCAATTCCGTTGGAGCCACGCACTTTCTGCGTTGGTCTCTCTCTCGGGAGCCAGCGAAATTACTTTCAGGCATCAACAAGGAATTTTAAAGACGTCGTACATGATTGGAAATATTTCGAAACCGTCTGCTTCTTAGCTTAAAATGAAATGAGGCCGAGTTAGCATGCGAAACGATGCAATCTGAAAAATTGTCGTATTTTAGTGGACAATTAGGTTTAAATCCGTTTTGGATTAACTTGCCCTGTCACTCATTTGGACTGAGCATTGTAAAAATGTGTAAGAACAATACACATTGTACGTTGTTTACTCGAATACTAGACCGCCATTTTTTCCAATGACATTTTTAAAAAGGTCCTCAAATGGCATGATATTTTGTGTAAATTGACCCACCTGCACTCACGTCACACACAACGACTGTGCCACCCTCGCCGTTTTGAAAGTCAATAGGTAAAAAAAACGTCTAAACGCCGCGTCGCCTTAAATGCGCACTGCACCGTATAACACACATATACTTTTGATTCCAAAATGGCGCAACCAAGATTAAATTCGATGGTGATGTCATGTGAATTCGGTCGATAAGAAGGAATTGGATAAATGTCCTTTACACCCCAAAACCAATGATGTTTTACATCTTTAAGTGAACCCATAGTGGATATGGATGCTCACAACAAATTACATCAGGGGGGATCTCATTTTGAACTTCTACTCGCTGTACGTTATGGACCATTTAATGAAAAAGGTTCTGACCCTAGAAACTAGGGCAAAGATATTTGTGCGGGTTTTCCCTGCGGAATCTTAAGTGCAAGTGGAGATTAGCTTACTGTTTATATTGTAGTAGAAAGCACAGACGTGCATATTTTCAATGAGACAGGGCTGCATGTGCAACGACCCGGCCCGTATTTCATAGAGATTCTTGTCAGCTTCAAAGGGAAAAAAAATGCAAATCGTAAAAAGTGATTACCGGAAAAAGGGGTTACCAGCGAAAATCCCATGTCAATAATACTGTTTACGAATGGTCTTACTGTTGATTTTTGCTTACCAGAGAATTGATAAGTGGTATTTACTCCTTAATAAGGTCTATGAAAATTGGGCCTGGCTATGTGT
The DNA here is from genome assembly GCA_911728455.2 of Marthasterias glacialis. Taxonomy (NCBI): domain Eukaryota; kingdom Metazoa; phylum Echinodermata; class Asteroidea; order Forcipulatida; family Asteriidae; genus Marthasterias; species Marthasterias glacialis. Next base: position 6,502,040 of record OU452220.1, read on the forward strand.
TGTGGAGCGTTGTTATGTAATGACAGTTTGTCCTTCTAGCCTCGCTTTGAGGGCGTGCATTTTTTTTGTAGACGTAGAACGTTTCAGCATGAAGGTCATTTGTTGATGGCCATTTAAGCAGTGCTAGTGTCGCACTATCGTGAAAGGTTATTAAATTGCACTTCGCAAGGGGGGGGGGGGTTCTAAAATCACATCAGGAATAGTCCACGAGTTTATGAGAAAACAGCTTTGGATTGCATTTTTTGGGGGGTGTACAGTTTTGCAAAATTAACAAAACTTAAAAATTCTTGGGGAAGAAGTTTAATTTATAAATCAGATCTTAACACTACTCTCATTTAAATTGAATGTTAATGGAAATAGTTCTCGGGGTTATTCATGCCAGCACTAGTTGTTGAGACGGAGTTCGGGGATTTCTGTCCCTCTGTCATTCTTTCTTTATTATTTCTTTATTTACTAATTTATTTATTTATTTACGTTATTATTATATCATTATTGTAATAATTTTATAATTATTATTATTATTATTATTTGTTTATTTATTGGTGTAGTTATTTATTCATATGTATTTATTATCATTATTTATCTATTTATTTATTTTATTTTTTTATTTAAGTATTATTATTATTATTATTATTTATTTCATTATCATTGTTTATCATTAGTAGTTTATGGTTTGGTTTATGGTTTATTAAAAATATTCAACTTGGTTGCCAATGGCAAAATTACATTGAATTTTTCAATAAAAATATTACAAGCACTTTTAAAAATTAGAGGAGAATTACATGTACACAAATTAGATTGTTACAAATAAAGGGCATAAAGACATATTGAAAAAGCTGTTGATAAAAAAAGTGGAATCTGAAATGGCAGGAGGGATGGCAGGAGGGAGGAGTACATTTGAACATTGAGAAAAAGGTAAGCCCTTGGGCGAGCCTGAGCCAATGACTTTCCCTCCTACCGGCAAGGGATCTGACCCATAGTATTATCATTATTATCGGTAGTAGTAGTAGTAGTAGTAGTAGTAGTAGCAGCAGCAGCAGCAGCAGCAGCAGCAGCAGCAGTAGCAGTAGTAGTAGTAGTATTTTTTCTGATAATTCTCTGCTCTTGCATTTTCGTCTGATAATCTTGTCATACATCTGGTTTTTCATTGTCACATTATGTACACAATGTAATAAAATAGTCTCCCTCCCCACAATCCACAGATTTCTACCAGCACATGTACACAATTGTGAATTGTGATGTTAGATATGTCGGTTAGGCATATATTTGATTTGAATTCCAGGTTAGGCCCCGGATCACAATGCACACAGTGCAATGCACACTGTAATTACTTTACAAAACTGCGGCGTGCGATTGCCGAGTGACGTGGATAAAAAAAAATGTATATTATGTGGGCATTTTGATGAACTAGCATCGACCGGTCGGCGTAGTACAGTGGCGCAGCTGGTACATCTGGCTAAATGCGCTGACTAAGTTTAACAAACAGTCATCGCTACTGACATTTTAGAACCCCCTGCCGCGCGTGGAAAAAAAAAGATTGGTGGAAATCGTGACAAAGGAAAATCTCACATTCCCACATTTAAAAGAGATACCGCTCTCCGTGAGAATATGACAGTTTTGTTATTTTAAAGTAGTACATGCATTTAATGACTTGCAATTGCTTACTAGCACTGGAATAAATGTTGAAAAGTTGGGTTTGAGACTTTGCATGATGGGAAAGGTTTGCGAAAACGCAATGGAAATATCTCTTCTAATGAATTATTGGTGGTACGTGTAACAGCTCTACGTTTCGATCAGTATGCTGTGATTGTCTTCGGGAAAGTGAAACAATGTTATTTTGGGGAGGGTTGAAGGTACGTTTATAGTGGTTTCTTTCTTAGACTTTAACCTCTGTGGACCCCGGTTCGATTCCATGCCTCATCCCGGAGCCTTGCATGTGGATTGGGTTTTCAGTCCCTACCTGAGTGAGTAGGTTTTTACCCCATTTAGGGTTTTCCTCCCACATCTAAAACTGAACATTTCTTCTTCGTTTCCTATTCATCGTGATATTGGCGCATGCGCCGTCCGATGTGTAATGAGATACTTTAAATTATGGGGTGAACATAAGACAACAATTACTTGAAATGAAATTTGAACCTGTGACCTCCGGGTTACGCTCTGTAAACTGAGCTATCTAGCCCTAACGTTGGCTGTGTCCTTGCAGATAATTGAAAAGTAATTAAAATGAAATTAAAGTCAAATGATTTATATGCCATCACAACTTCTGGATGACGAACACATAATACTATTGACGGTGGCCTTATTATTTATAGGCCCATATACAATTACGCACAGTGACACGCAGTTTATTATGCGAAATTCAATTAACCGTTCCACAGCTTATGGTGTTCGATAAAAAAAAAAAAAAAAAAAAAAAGTGTTACAATTTCTTCCCTTTCATCTCTCCCTTTTCAACCGCATCTCCACACCGCCACAAATCCCTCTCCCAAGGAATCGGCCTTGAAAAACAAAACAAAAACAAAAACGATTCCCTTGCCTCTTCAGACACACATTTTTGCAATCTCAAATTTAACGAAGTGGTAAAATCCCATCATGTGCTCCAGAAACAGAGACCCATTTGCTGTGCAATTGATACGGGAGTTTAGAGCCTGAACGATGTGTTTGCATTAATTACTGGTCCTGTCTAAGGTCAAGCGAGAAATTGAAAACCCAGAGGATCTGACGGCTTGTGATTCGGCTACAGTCCCTCGATTGAAAAAAAAAAAAAAAAAAAAAAAAAAAAAAACACCGTGGCTGAGAAAATGAAACTAACTGTACACTTTGCCTCTGTGTCATGGATGTAATCGCGTATTTAGCTGTTGATTAAAGCAACACATGACAAGGTTGTGATTGTATATATTATATATTTTTTTAAATTTTAGGTCCTATTTCATTGCAAAGAAATGTAAACCATGCAACTCTTCTACAAAAGAGTGACCTTCTACACTGCAAGAACTGGGGTGTTAAATTGATTCTCTTGGTATCTATATGTGACAACACCGACATGGTGTTAGTTATCCCCATTGCTTTATCGTTGGTAAAATTAACACCACGTCGGTTTTGTCACATATAGATACCAAGAGAATCAGTTTAACATCTCAGAACGTGTTCAGCTGTTGTTTATATAACTCTTGAAGTCATTTGGAAATTATGTAATGTTTCCCATATTTTGATCAGAAAAGGTCATGGGTTGAATAAAGATTGCATGGTCGTTATACTCAGTGTGTTTGAATGTCCAGTATCTGTAGAGAGAGGCCTCACTGCCCATTTTTATTTTCACTTTTTTTTTTTTTTTTTTTTTTTTTTTTAAGCAAGTTCGCCCCAGACACGGCTAAAAGAAACTCATGTTTAAGACGCTAGAAAAGAAGAACATTAAGACCGAACAGCTTGGGGAAGCTGAATGGTAGAATCTTGTTTTCCTCTTAATTAAGACTTGCCTCTTCAGACACACATTTTTGCAATCTCAAATTTAACGAAGTGGTAAAATCCCATCATGTGCTCCAGAAACAGAGACCCATTTGCTGTGCAATTGATACGGGAGTTTAGAGCCTGAACGATGTGTTTGCATTAATTACTGGTCCTGTCTAAGGTCAAGCGAGAAATTGAAAACCCAGAGGATCTGACGGCTTGTGATTCGGCTACAGTCCCTCGATTGAAAAAAAAAAAAAAAAAAAAAAAAAAAAAAACACCGTGGCTGAGAAAATGAAACTAACTGTACACTTTGCCTCTGTGTCATGGATGTAATCGCGTATTTAGCTGTTGATTAAAGCAACACATGACAAGGTTGTGATTGTATATATTATATATTTTTTTAAATTTTAGGTCCTATTTCATTGCAAAGAAATGTAAACCATGCAACTCTTCTACAAAAGAGTGACCTTCTACACTGCAAGAACTGGGGTGTTAAATTGATTCTCTTGGTATCTATATGTGACAACACCGACATGGTGTTAGTTATCCCCATTGCTTTATCGTTGGTAAAATTAACACCACGTCGGTTTTGTCACATATAGATACCAAGAGAATCAGTTTAACATCTCAGAACGTGTTCAGCTGTTGTTTATATAACTCTTGAAGTCATTTGGAAATTATGTAATGTTTCCCATATTTTGATCAGAAAAGGTCATGGGTTGAATAAAGATTGCGGGGTCGTTATACTCAGTGTGTTTGAATGTCCAGTATCTGTAGAGAGAGGCCTCACTGCCCATTTTTATTTTCACTTTTTTTTTTTTTTTTTTTTTTTTTTTATAAGCAAGTTCGCCCCAGACACGGCTAAAAGAAACTCATGTTTAAGACGCTAGAAAAGAAGAACATTAAGACCGAACAGCTTGGGGAAGCTGAATGGTAGAATCTTGTTTTCCTCTTAATTAAGACTTGCCTCTTCAGACACACATTTTTGCAATCTCAAATTTAACGAAGTGGTAAAATCCCATCATGTGCTCCAGAAACAGAGACCCATTTGCTGTGCAATTGATACGGGAGTTTAGAGCCTGAACGATGTGTTTGCATTAATTACTGGTCCTGTCTAAGGTCAAGCGAGAAATTGAAAACCCAGAGGATCTGACGGCTTGTGATTCGGCTACAGTCCCTCGATTGAAAAAAAAAAAAAAAAAAAAAAAAAAAAAACACCGTGGCTGAGAAAATGAAACTAACTGTACACTTTGCCTCTGTGTCATGGATGTAATCGCGTATTTAGCTGTTGATTAAAGCAACACATGACAAGGTTGTGATTGTATATATTATATATTTTTTTAAATTTTAGGTCCTATTTCATTGCAAAGAAATGTAAACCATGCAACTCTTCTACAAAAGAGTGACCTTCTACACTGCAAAAACTGGGGTGTTAAATTGATTCTCTTGGTATCTATATGTGACAACACCGACATGGTGGTTAGTTATCCCCATTGCTTTATCGTTGGTAAAATTAACACCACGTCGGTGTTGTCACATATAGATACCAAGTGAATCAATTTAACATCTCAGAACGTGTTCAGCTGTTGTTTATATAACTCTTGAAGTCATTTGGAAATTATGTAATGTTTCCCCTATTTTGATCAGAAAAGGTCATGGGTTGAATAAAGATTGCATGGTCGTTATACTCAGTGTGTTTGAATGTCCAGTATCTGTAGAGAGAGGCCTCACTGCCCATTTTTATTTTCACTTTTTTTTTTTTTTTTTTTTTTTTAAGCAAGTTCGCCCCAGACACGGCTAAAAGCAACTCATGTTTAAGACGCTAGAAAAGAAGAACATTAAGACCGAACAGCTTGGGGAAGCTGAATGGTAGAATCTTGTGTTCCTCTTAATTAAGACAGTCTAGATTGTAGGGTTGAGGGGAAACATGCACCACGAGGCAGACAGTTCCAAAGAGATGCAGTACACGTGGGAAAACGGGCGACTTAGGAATAATGCTCTGTTTTCTACATCTCAGAATAGCTAGAGTGAATGGGTGAGAACAGGCAGAATGCCCACGATAGGGGGAACCATTTTAGATAGACTGGTGGCATATGTACCATGGAAATATATGTAGAATCATTGGTGTATCCAGGGGTGACTAAGGGGACTGTACCCCCTCCCCCATCCAGTTCGTAAAAGAAGAAAGAGACAGAGGGGAGGGGAGATGGGAGAGGAATAACATAATCAGATACAAACAGTAAGGTATTCCCCATCCCACTTGTTTAACCTCACTTCGCCCTCACCGTGCTTTGTTTTTTATTCTTCCTGTGATTATTTCATCGTAATTTCTAGCACTGAAAAAAAATGGTTCTTGATTCTCAGGCCTCTCTCCCTAAAAATTAGAAAGATGTTTTAATGATGATCATAACTCTTCAACCAGATTAATGATACACTTTTACACTCAATCCTATAAAGATAAATGGCGGAATTGCAGCTAGGTTGACAAGTTGTGTCTATCCATCGATTTGTATGACAGCAACACCTGATAATTAAGATCTGAATGCTTGCATGGTGGATAGACAGTGAGAAGTTGGTCGTCTTGTGGCACCAGATTAAACTGTCTTTTGAGTGTGTGTGGGTTTCGAAGATGTGTGTGCGCTTCGAAACCACACAAACACTTTAAAAAGGGATTTCAATCGACACGGCACGATGTCACAGCAAAACCAAAACCTTATGCACTTAATAATATTGTAAAAACAACTCATTATTTTGCGTTTTACCCCATAAAAATACCGATTTGTATTAATACGTGTCACAGTTCAAGCCCTGTAGTTGGCTGAACAAGTAACCTGTTTTTGCAAAGTTACACACGGTCTGCTAAGATATTACTTGGCTGACACTATTTTTGCGTCCCTAGTGTAAATTAAATTATTGCTACTCGTTTAGCTTAATATAATAGCTAGCAATGATAACATTGTGCACAACGAAGAAGATAAAAAACTAGCTCGAGTTTCATAATTTGGCTATAGTTGCACAGACGTAGCAGTTGCGTAGATAACTTTGTTGACCTTAAATTGTAACTGATATTATATGATATTAACACATGATGATATCGTGCTTATTTTAATTTTCAGTGCCCAATGCCATTATTTGGTTTGGAATTATGCATCATTGTTTAATGGGATGTGATAATTTCTTCATATTCTCTATAGTTTTTGATAAACACACCATTCAGCCAACGTCTGAAAACACGTTTTATAAGATGATTCTTAGTGTTGGCTGTATTTCACTGGAAATAGTTTGTTAAACCTGGGGTCGGTTCAAAAAGAAGGAAAAAAAGTACAAAAACCTTCGCATAATGTGCACAAAATACATGAAACAAGCAAGATCGTTTGTACATGGCTAATGGACGTTAATTAATGTCAGAATCCCGACAATAATTCGTTTATTTATTTTTTTATTATTATTTTTTTTTCTCGTGCAAAACCATGAATATATTATTGCCCAAAACCAACAGCGGAAGAACCGCCAATTACAGGTTAAGTAAATGAATGTTTGTGACTTTCTCGAATCTGTACAAACAACTCTCACAAATTTAATTTAAATTTGCGGGTAAATTCGGCCCAAAAGTCGGACTTAGCATCTTTAATTTTCTTTAATGGTCGAATAAGTCTGTCAGGTGATTTCCTGGCGAATACTAAACAGCTATAACGGGTCCTGGGTACACAGAGAGAGAGATAGGGGGGGGGGGGGGGGTTGAAGGATCTGTATTTTATATGTTTGGAAATAATTTGCAATTCATGGGATTTCCACTGGACACAGGACAATTTATCGCTCGTAGAGCTTTCGTCAAGCGCCCAGAAGCGTCCAAACACGACAGCGTGATCGCCCAGTAATACGGCCCAAGTGTATTTACTTTGCATGAAGAAAATTCGAAACTGGAGAGGACATGAAGTTACTTATTGATCGTACAACCGGTTAGAAACAAACTACATACACCCTGTAAGATTATTCCCGCCGTGGACGCTTTTGTGAAGAGGGGGGTATCGCTTACACGTGATACAATTATATCCCAACCGGACTACTCGGCGGATATAATGCAGTTACAAGGTTTAAACAAGAGCATTGGTGGGTTAAATTACGTTGAGTTTATCAGTTTAAAATTACATGGTGAAACACAAACAGCGATACAAAAGAAAAACACTTCACTTGTTTTGGAAAGGTGCGGGTGCCGTCGGTTGTAGTCACTGACTTGTGCTGTAAGGGAGACTTGTTGTGTCACACGAGGGGTAGCCATTTTGATTTTGTTTTCATACTCGCCGCATATTGACGCTATTTTTTGAATACGCTTCGACAGTCCGAGCCCGTCTTCGCACGGTAACTTGTATTACATCTTATCGTCCATAAGCCCGAAACGATAAAAGAAAAACAAAATAAGTTAAAACATAGAACCATGCGTGTATAGCTACTCTTTGGTTAAGGGGCGGGGTGGGTAGAGGGGTCGACTTGCCCGAAATTTTACCAATTTCTAATAAAAGCTGTCTTGCTTTGCCCGAATTTTCCCCACTGTTTTTTCCAAAATTGTCTCAACTGTTTTGCCCGGATTTCTAACAGTAAACTAGTTACTCTCCTAAAACAACAAAATGGTTACACAAACAAATAAATTTTAACGTACTTTAGCACAAAAAGTATAAAAGATAAAACAAGCCAAAATAATACAAGGAATAGTTGTATATTAACTGATACCATCTTGAAGCTTTCTTGCACTACGTCAAGACAAAAGTCGTTTGCCAATTAGTCGTCAGCAGACGTGTGTAGAAGCCACCGATGCAAAAATAAACGTGTTACTTACAAAACATTAACCATCTAAATTAAACAATGCACTATTTTTAACAGCATAATTGAGATAAATCCCTCTTAACCAGCACATGGCATGTACAGTTTGGTTTTGGGGCGGCCGTTTCCAGCATGACTTACATTTAGCCGTTTACGAGAATGTTTGAGCTATTAGGCCTGGACCACAGTTAGGTCCTGACCTACATTAAGGTCTGGGGTGTACATTATAGGTACACTGTTGGGAGCTTTATTTTGGGCCGGACTACAATTAAGACCGGACTACATTTAGGACTGGGTTGCATTTTATGTCGTGGCCTACATTTAGGCGCCGCACGGCCGTGCGTTACATCTTACCCCTTTAACCATCTTAAAATAAAAACCGTCACCCGCATTCAGGGATTGGCGTTTGTGAATAATGCCATCTTTTCTGTGTGTTTGTTCAAAACACTCAATCTCCAAATCGACGAGCTGCGCGTGAAAGTCAAATGGAATATGCCGTGTTTTAGCGGCGCCATTTGGCTGGTGTCTGTTAAATTCACCACTCAAGCGTTACTTCCACCTGAATTCCCACCTCTTTAATTTCAGGCATATTATGAGTCCCCCCAGTTCGCTTTACCGGTCACTGATTAAAACACAACATCTGAAATAGAACAACACTTGTTAAGGATCTGGGTGAAGGGGGGGGGTGGGGACAGCCTGCGGACGCTGGCAGTGCCTGGGGGGTTCACTAATAAAAACAATATCTTATGCTTGGGTAAGGAGTGGAAATTAAAGGAAAACAAGACCTAAATGACAGCTAGCGTAAAACGTGCGTCTGGCACAACAATCACCTAAGAGGCTTTTATGGGTGACCTTCCTACACGGGAACTAACTTCCTGCCAATTTTCACGGGTAGCGGACGGTGGAGCTCTCGCCTGTTCCATGTTTTTTATGGAGACCTTTCATATTGATATAGTTACAGATCTTTTCATGGATGAACGGGGTGTGTTGAGCCATCCTAGGCAGAGAGATACACGCTGTCTTTCCAATGACCTATATTTCCAAGGTAACAGTTTCGATGCATGTTGAAGCATTAAAACTGATTTGAGCTCAAGGGTAGAATAATTCTTAACCCATTTGTATTACAAAGCAGTGTATACTCAGTACTTCAATAGTGATTCACATAATAATTGGTAATAATAATAGTATTAATAATAATAATAATAAAAATATTAATAATAATAATAATAATATATTCTTATTTTGACCCCTTGCACCCTAATGCTCGCTATTTTGGGAGTCAAATAGACCTTCTGCAAATGACATTTGAGTAGGGCGCCCTCGGCTGGAGGTCAGATAAAGGTTGCTCATTGGCCGATCCTTTGCGCCGTGCGTACATAGATGTGCGTTTTCCATTGTTTCATCATCGTTTTACCTCTAAGATGACGTCGATGCATAAGGTCTAGTGCATGTGCAAATAGGTGTGTAAACGCCGCTTTACCTTTATACAAGGCGCTCTGCAATCCATAACACACACGACGGTGACATTGACTCCTAAAATAGCACAACCAACACGATCATTAGGATGATGACGTCAGGTGAAATGGTTCAATAGCTCATCAAATAATCAAATAATCTCGATGGGCTAAAAAACGTCATAAGAACACATTAAAAAAAATACCGGTGCCACAAAAAAAAGTACAAGGTGCACAAAATACTCATTAAAAATTGCATTAAAATCACAAAACACTATTGACTTTTAAATATTACTTAAAAACCGACGAATAAAATTTGCTCACTTAAAAGATAAAAGAGAAGGAGCACTGCACACACTGGGTGCTGATACTTAAAAGACACACTTGCCATAGTGACCTTTATACCGTGCCCGATATGTGGCAGAGGAAGGCCCCCCAAATGTCCCAATTCTCTAACACACTCTTCCCCTCTAGTACAGAAGTACCCCCCTAAAATCCTCAAGAGAATTCCTGAGATTTCCAGAACACAATCAAGACACAATAGGGCGGGGGGTACACCCTGCCACATATCGAGCACCAAATGGTGATCTTGATGAAAACGATTTTGCACAAAGCGTGTTTCAGTGGAGAAGCTAGTGGCTGTAAACAAATTATTGAACTATCGGCATCATTCGACAACTAATCAGTGCTTGTTTATGTACGATTTGTATCAGCCAGAATGAGGATCTTGAACTAAAAACACCGGCCACAGAAATCCAGTGAAGACTTTGTAGAGCAGGGGTGCACTCTAAACAAAATCCAAGTTCAGAATTGACCTGGTTTCCGTGTCCGGTGGGGTCTGACCCATTTCTGGGTCAAAATGACTTGGAAATGGGTCAACTGACGCAGAATCCGAGCTCAAATCCAATTGTTGAACAAGTTACCGGGTCAGCTTGACCCAGAAGGGGGCAGGCCCCATGGTACCCGGAATCAGGGTCAATTCTGACCCGGGTGTTATTGGAGTGTTAACTGCTGATATTTCCAGTGTTGTTTGTCAAGTACCTTTCGAATGAGTATCAAGTACTGCCGAGTACAAAGGTGGCCGAGAAGTACTCAAGTAGGAGTACCTTGGACCATCGAATAAAATGTACGAGTGTCCGAGTTAAGAATAGTCTGATATCCGAATAGTGAGTCCAACAGCCGAATACCAAGTACTTAGAGCTCCGAGTACGTACGAGTAAAATTACTAAGTAAAAACAAAATGATTTATACAATCTTTTATTTTAAGTTTTTGATTAATTTATATACCGTAGTGTGCCCATGCTATTACAACTTTTTTTTAAACATCCAACACATCATGAACGACTCCAGTTTGATTTTTTCCCGAGCTTTATTTCTCTATTCCTTGCAATGGAGCACGTATATGAAAGAAGAAACTTTAAGGAAAGTGGTATTTTGACCACGAGTACCTTGAATCGGAGTATTTGCAATTATTTTGACAAGATCTTACTTCAAATGAATCATTTTTACGCGGTCACACTAAACTGCATACAGTTAGACAGGTCACGAATCGGGGAAGAGGCAGAGGGGACCACTTGCTCCAGTTGCCACAGGCCTACATCAAATCTCCCATGTTTTGGGAGAATTTTGTGTCACAATTCCAGGGGTTAGGACAGAGCATATCCTTATAGTCATTACGTCACACGCGTGCGCATTTGTTGCACGCCGTTAAGTTTTCACTACTTCCGGCTCCAAACATGGCTTATGTCTGGGTGTAATTTTCACCCAAATTCACCAATTTCATCGTTCAAGTGCAGTTCTTTTAACTGAGACTTTTAATTCTGAGAGGACCTTAGTTTCTGAAGAAAAAAAAAACAGTTTTAGCATAAATCATCAAAGAAAAAACTAGCTCAATTCCACTCCTACGGGCTTCTGGTAATCAGAGAAGGTAGTTTGTGTGTGTGTGGAGTGGGCGTGGCTTACAGTGGAATTACGAACAGAATTGCAATAACCCAACCGTGATGACATGATAAAAGCACAGTGTGCCTCATCCCCGATGCAATGATTTAAATACAGTCATCAAATAATTCTTCAAGATATTTAATTTACAGACTAACTGTCACCGATGACTCATTTCTTTCCTTGCCAGTTTATCGGTCTGCTCCATTTTGTCATAATCGAACCAGTACTTTTCAAAAACGCCAGTCTGTAGATAAGTGAGAATTAACCCAATAATGTTACCTACATATGCTGACTCGCATTGGCTTTACACGCGATGGTTTTCTTGGGGGAAACTGTCGTCTTTGTTTCCTTTCGATTCCCTTAGGCAGTTAATTAATACTAATTATTCGTAATTGTCTCTATACAAAAAAACTTAAAGTTGCCCAATGGCGTTAATAAAAAAATAATACCAATACTAATAACATGCATTTATATAACGCCCAATCCATTGATAAAAAATGCACCCGTGCGCCTGGTATGGAAAAAAAAAGATAAAACCTTAAAAAGAGATAAAATACAAATAACAATAATAATAAGTATCAGTAGAGGCAATCAATACGAATGTACATTTATGATAAACATTGCACATAATTATTACTAATTATTCGTAATTGTCTCTATACAAAAAAACTTAAAGTTGCCCAATGGCGTTAATAAAAAAATAATACCAATACTAATAACATGCATTTATATAACGCCCAATCCATTGATAAAAAATGCACCCGTGCGCCTGGTATGGAAAAAAAAAGATAAAACCTTAAAAAGAGATAAAATACAAATAACAATAATAATAAGTATCAGTAGAGGCAATCAATACGAATGTACATTTATGATAAACATTGCACATAATTATTGAAGTCATAAAGGGGGTGGGAGAAAAAAAAAGGCAAACCTATAACAAGAACAATAATAATAGTAATAAAAATAATAACAATAATAATAATAATGCATATACATTTATATTGCGCCAAAGCCATTGGGGTAGATTACGCCCCAGGCTTAACGGTAAAAATTAGAAAAGGAGGCATAATTAAAATACCCAAATACTATATATAAAAATACTAAAATAATCAAAGAATGTACAAATACAAACGTTTAAATTAGAAAAAGCTTAAAACATACATAAGCTGGGATAATAAAAAAACAAAAACAATGTGACATAAGATGCTTTCATTCTCTTCTATATTTATTATTTATAAGTTCAAATTTAGGTTGCAATAAGCATGTTTGTTTGTATTCATCTTTTTGTTTTGAAGTAATTTTTTGGGAACCTCTCTTGTTGAGGTTAATTCTCACGTTAACATTTTCCCTCTCTTTTTTATCGGTTTTAAAAGGGTCTGCGTAACATTGGTAAGGTTGAAGATCTGAACATTCACAGATTTGCACACAACTTTAAGATGGTCATGGTAGAAAACTTCCCAGCAGCGTAACTAGAGTACAAGTTTATGGGGGTGCACAAATAGGGGAGGGGCACCATTTTTCCTATAGGGGGCACTTTTGGCTAAATAAAAATGTAGTTTCCGTTAGTATTTTTCCTAAACGGGTCTCTTTTCAGCGCTCTTTTGACTTGTTGAGGTAAAAAAAAAAAGAAGGAAAAAAGGACATTGTCTGCATGTAAATAATAAAAAAATAGTTTTAAAAACATAAACATTACTACATAAGCTTGTAAAATGTAACGTATTGTTCTAGCAATTTTTAATGTCATAAGTCAAGATTTCAAATGGGGGCGGGGGTCACCCAGGGGGAGGCACAGACATCAGTTTGGAGGGGGAACCTGCCCCACTCCCGTGCCCCCCCCTACCCCACACTTAAACTTCCCTTAAAATGTTTTTTTTTCCTGAAACACTAAATATTCCGGGAAATGATTGTGTAGCGAGACCAAAACTCGACGTTTGAAAATAGTGAAAACATCTAAGGTTTATGTTCACTATTTTCTCGTGACTCCTATGACCGACTGAGCTGAAATTTGCACAGGTTTGTTATCACATGTTGGGTCACATGTAGGGTGGGTACTCTTCTTTTGAAGCAACCGATGTTGTCCACGTTTCGTAAGTTTCATAGCAACACAGTTTCCCTGACTCTGGTCAACAAATATGTCGAGACGCGATCACGTCATGTGCTGAGTCTTGTATAAACCTATTTCAGAATGACGGGGCCACAAAGTGAATTAATGATGTATGTATGATGGATTTTTAGAGTAAATCTAACATGCACCACGAGCCAAGTGCCAGTAATCACACCTCCACGGCTGTATACTGAGATGCAATGTTACCCCCCAATGAGTGGCCCAGAAGACCGTAAATCACAGAAATAATGAGGCTGGCCGTCACATGAATCTGCCTGAGGGAATGTTAATAGTCATGATTCATGTATTTGGGAGCCTTCGTAATGATCTGGTGATCAATCTTATATCACCAGATACCGCATGTGATCGGCTAGATGGTGTTAATCTCACCGAGGCCGAGGGGATTTGAACATTAATTAGGACTGGTCTTCCAAGGAGGTTAGTAGTGCACGGTCTTATCAAACCGAGTTTAAGATGCAGAATTAGAACCGATATGCGTCCAATTTAGAGCTGTAAAATGTTACCTTACTCAGTACGATGTGTGGAGTTCTTCACATTTCAATGTCGAATGAGCATCAAGAGTAGGCTGCAACCTTTATAGAAGAGTATATATTATTATATCATTATCTTTCAAAGATTAAATTCATTTCAATCTTCTAGTTTTCAGTGAATTAGCCATCCGACCAGCCTGTAAAATTGATCAATTTACATGAGTAGGATTTTAAACGTTGAGCAGTGAAGATACAATCTAGAAAGTTTTACGGTAACACCATGTGCATGAGTAGGATTTGAAACTTTGCATGGTGGAGATACAATCTAGTAAGGTTTGTGATGACACCATGTACATGAGTAGGATTTGAAACTGCGTGGTGGAGATACAATCTAGTAAGGCTTGCAGTAACACCATGTACATGAGTAGGATTTGAAACTTTGCATGGTGGAGATACAATCTAGTAAGGTTTGCAGTAACACCATGTACATGAGTAGGATTTGAAACATTGCATGGTGGAGATACAATCTAGTAAGGTTTGCAGTAACACCATGTACATGAGTAGGATTTGAAACTTTGCATGGTGGAGATACAATCTAGTAAGGTTTGCAGTAACACCATGTACATGAGTAGGATTTGAAACTTTGCATGGTGGAGATACAATCTAGTAAGGTTTGCAGTAACACCATGTACATGAGTAGGATTTGAAACTTTGCAGGGTGGAGATACAATCTAGTAAGGTTTGCAGTAACACCATGTACATGAGTAGGATTTGAAACTTTGCATGGTGGAGATACAATCTAGTAAGGTTTGTGATGACACCATGTACATGAGTAGGATTTGAAACTGCGTGGTGGAGATACAATCTAGTAAGGCTTGCAGTAACACCATGTACATGAGTAGGATTTGAAACTTTGCATGGTGGAGATACAATCTAGTAAGGTTTGCAGTAACACCATGTACATGAGTAGGATTTGAAACATTGCATGGTGGAGATACAATCTAGTAAGGTTTGCAGTAACACCATGTACATGAGTAGGATTTGAAACTTTGCATGGTGGAGATACAATCTAGTAAGGTTTGCAGTAACACCATGTACATGAGTAGGATTTGAAACAGTGCATGGTGGAGATACAATCTAGTAAGGTTTGCAGTAACACCATGTACATGAGTAGGATTTGAAACAGTGCATGGTGGAGATACAATCTAGTAAGGTTTGCAGTAACACCATGTACATGAGTAGGATTTGAAACTTTGCATGGTGGAGATACAATCTAGTAAGGTTTGCAGTAACACCATGTACATGAGTAGGATTTGAAACTTTGCAGGGTGGAGATACAATCTAGTAAGGTTTGCAGTAACACCATGTACATGAGTAGGATTTGAAACTTTGCATGGTGGAGATACAATCTAGTAAGGTTTACTGTGACACAATGTACATGAGTAAGATTTGAAACTTTGCACAGTGAAGATACAATCTAGTAAGGCGTACGGTAACACCATGTGTATGAGCAAGATTTGAAACTTTGCATGGCTGAGATACAATCTAGTAAGGTTTGCAGTAACACCATGTACATGAGTAGGATTTGAAACATTGCATGGTGGAGATACAATCTAGTAAGGTTTGCAGTAACACCATGTACATGAGTAGGATTTGAAACATTGCATGGTGGAGATACAATCTAGTAAGGTTTGCAGTAACACCATGTACATGAGTAGGATTTGAAACAGTGCATGGTGGAGATACAATCTAGTAAGGTTTGCAGTAACACCATGTACACGAGTAGGATTTGAAACTTTGCATGGTGGAGATACAGTCTAGTAAGGTTTGCAGTAACACCATGTACATGAGTAGGATTTGAAACTTTGCATGGTGGAGATACAATCTAGTAAGGTTTGCAGTAACACCATGTACATGAGTAGGATTTGAAACATTGCATGGTGGAGATACAATCTAGTAAGGTTTGCAGTAACACCATGTACATGAGTAGGATTTGAAACAGTGCATGGTGGAGATACAATCTAGTAAGGTTTGCAGTAACACCATGTACACGAGTAGGATTTGAAACTTTGCATGGTGGAGATACAGTCTAGTAAGGTTTGCAGTAACACCATGTACATGAGTAGGATTTGAAACTTTGCATGGTGGAGATACAATCTAGTAAGGTTTGCAGTAACACCATGTACATGAGTAGGATTTGAAACATTGCATGGTGGAGATACAATCTAGTAAGGTTTGCAGTAACACCATGTACATGAGTAGGATTTGAAACTTTGCATGGTGGAGATACAATCTAGTAAAGTTTGCTGTAACACCATTACATGAGTAGGATTTGAACTCTGGTGGAGATACAATCTAGTAAGGTTTGTGGTAACACCATGTACATGAGTGGGATTTGAAACGGTGCGCAGTGAAGATACAATCTAGAAAGTTATGCGGTAACACAATGTACATGAGTAGGATTTGAAACTGTGAGTGGTGGAGATACAATCTAGTGAGGTTTGCTGTAACACTATTTACATGAGTAGGTTTTGAAACTTTGCATGGTGGAGATACAATCTAGTAAGGTTTCCTGTGACACAATGTACATGAGCAAGATTTGAAACTTCGCATGGTGGAGATACAATCTAGAAAGTTTTGCGGTAACATCATGTAAATGAGCAAGATTTGAAACTTTGCATGGTGGAGATAAAATCTAGTAAGAATTGCAGTAACACCATGTACATGAGTAGGATTTGAAACTTTGCATGGTGGAGATACAATCTAGTAAGGTTTGTGGTAACACCGTGTACATGAGAAGGATTTGAAACATTGCACGGTGGATACAGTCTAGTAAAATTTGCGTTAACACCATAGACACGAAGTCTCTTTTTGAGTTGTGGTGGTTCTGAAGAGAACCGATGGTGTTAACAGCTGTATGTTTCGATCAGCGTGCTCCGAGTCTGACAAGAGACAATCGGAGAAATAGATCCGTCTACAAGTGTTATGCTGCCTTGATGAACAGTTTGAGTAATTCCAACCGTGTGTCTTTATTGTGGGGTACATAATAAAAAATATCTGTCGTGTCATTAGTTTTAAGCCGACAGAGGACAAAATTTACAGTCAACATTCTGAACATCCGTGGCATGTGTTGGGGACTACAAAATGTAGAGAAAACTTTATAAGGAATGCGTCCAATGCACTAATAAGCAGGTGTCTATCAATACGCTTCATTAGTTATACCCTGTACTATTGTTACCTAATAGTTACGTGGTTGGACAGAAATGTAAATAATGTGATTGTGCTCCTATCTAAACTTTCAAGTATAACTTTCTGATATAAAAAGAAATTACCTGTTAAAACCGGTTAAAGAGCTGTTTAAGGAGTGACCATACTGCTTCCCTTCCAGCCTCGTTTTCAATAAACGTATCTTATGAGAGCAACTCATCAAGTATACCGCCCTCTACCGTCCCTCCGATAATGGCAACCTTTCGGAAAAGGTGTTATTATTAAATTATTACATCTTTCTGGTAATGGAACCAAGGGACCTTCAAAAGTGACTTGCACTGTGACCCCGTAGGCCTGAAGATACCCGTGTGGAGAAGATGATGAAGAAATGTCAGTTTTAGATGCGGGAGGAAAACCCCAAATAGGGAAAACCCAAGCAATCGGGTAGGGACTGAAAACCCAATGCACACGCAGGGCTCCAGTCTGGGATTCGAACCGGGGTCCACAGAGGTGAAAGGCAGGGAAAAAATCACTGAGCCAACCTGAATGCCATGGACAAGATCAAAACATGTAGAAGCGTACTTTGGATTTGATTTTGCTTGACCTGAGAAGGTCAAACAAAGAGGACATTGTATGAGCTATAAGTGACCGTTGAAATGAAGTTAAACACTGTAAAATGAGGCAGTTATTTCTAATGTTAAACTATATTTGGCTCCAGTGTGTTTTTAGCTTACGTACCAAATGTTCATATTGCATCCATAAATACATATCTAAGTTTCATAAAATGTCAAATGAAGTCTCATTATTTGTAAAAGAATGCACATCATGAGTTCAATACATAAAAGAGCCGTCGAGTAACCTTTATTCATGTTCTTTCTTTCTTTGACGTTCATACGCATGGGTAAGTTCCCATTTACTTGCACCACCTTCCCTGTTCATTCACGCTAATCATTCGAACGTGAAACTTTAACATTCGGCACACAATAATTCTCCAGCAGCGTTTTCATCAGACTGCTATAATACATCCCGCCCAGGCTGCGATATTAAACGACGGCTTTTGGCGAAGGTGGCCATGTTCAATGGAGGAAAATTGTTCTAACATCAGACGAGATCCTCTGATGGAATTCGTGGCAGTTATAGTTACGCCCCCAAGGCGCACTCCATACTAGATGCACGTGCCATTGGCAAGTGCTCTGTAAAAACTAGGGTTTACGAAGAGTTGATGGTGATTCTACTTTTCCCACCATCTATTTATATCTAGTGGGGCAGATAGGGGAAATATTTTGGGAAATTGTACCTTCGGTATTAGTAACATGTGATGCGGCACATGTTATGAGAAATATATTTGGCTGTAAAGCCGTGGCAGATTTGACTTTTGAAATAATGCGGGTAGAATAACAAGCAATTTTCAAAATTGTCAAAATGGCTGGTAGAACAAGCAACATTCAATGTGAATGTTGAGCAAACGATATTCCAAAAGGTCAAAATGGCTGGTAGACTAACAAGCAATTTCCAAAGCTGTCAAAATGGCCGGTAGAATAACAAGAAATTTTTCAAAATTGTCAAAATGGCCGCCATTGCTTTGTTATTTTACCTATATTATTTTCAGTTCTGTGATGGGCCTACAGCCAAACATCCTTCCCACGACATATTCTGACTGTGTGCCGAATTCCATTCCCGTCTCATCAAAGACATAATTACAATCCCATCACCTTCTTGCCGTACTACATGCACAGATTCCGTAATGAGAAAGCGAGGGAACGAAAAAAAAGACAATAATGTCCTATAAAGCGTTATTGATTTTTAGTCACGGTGCAGTATCTCCAAACGCACTTTAAATGACATACCACATGGAAAACAAATGCCTAGATGGAAGTATGCAATCTCAAGTACGTCATACACACTGAAGGAGATTTTCTATCTTTGAATATTACTCTGCTGTCCTCAAGGGGCCTCCGTAGTAATGGTACCATTTTTTTTCTTGTTCTCATGGTGAATATTTATAGCTAATAACGATTCTCCCCATGTGTACATCACATTACGCAGTTCAAGCAACGCCATTATTAATGTTAACGGAGATCCATATTAAGGGAGAATAATGTTATAAGACTATTGATTTATTTTAAAACAGAAAGTAGACAAAATGCTATCGAAACGAGAGAGCAACAAAATGTCAAAATACATCCCCCATTAGTTTAATTACTCAATATCTTAATGCTTTGGTGTTATTTCATAGTAGCAGTTGTTATAGACCTTTATCATGCTGCTGCCATCTTGGTCATGTTCTCTGTATCCAATAACAGTAATAGATGCCCATATTCATTGTGCTAAAAGGAACCAGACTATTTGCCCTTCCAGTCTCGGTTTGGTTACCTTGGTTTGAATGGGAGAAAATCAAGACGGCCGCACCATGATAAAGGTCTATTAGCATTGGTCTCTATTCCGCTGAGAGTCAGTAGACAGTTAAAAGTACAGTTAGTGAAGCATATACACTACAAGTAAAATAAATAAGCGACAAAATGAACATTTCCCTGCATAGACTCAAATCAAAATCAAGCTGGAAAGGGATGGATAGGGTGGTACGGGAAGTAGCAAGAGGGAGAAGGGCTGAGGTTTGAGCAACGAAGCACGGGGGCAATACCAGAGGTACAAGACAAACAAATATTGGAAACAAACAATAAATCAATTGAACTAATACACAATAGTCATACACAGCAAGAGCAGTAGAAACAACTTCAAAAATGGCAACAATAAAAACAGAGGAAGAAAAAAGCTTCCTTGATAGACAACAGTGTACAATACACACGGTGGCTCGAAAGCCTGTCTGTTCAAGCTTAACGGTAAAATATAAGGTCGGTAAAGCTGATAGTGCAGTGTTCGTACTTTAGGTGATTCAATATAATTGTATACGTGGAAAAACAGACCTGTGAAAATTTGGGCTTAATCCGTCGCCCGAGTCTGGAGAAAATAGTGAAAAAAACGTGCAAATTTTCCAGCATGTAAACGCATTTTCCTTAATTTCGATTGTTACAATCGAACTTAAAATCAAGGTATTCAGATTCTATTTTGTCAACAGTATTTCAGACAGAAATATTTCTATGGAGGATTGGTACTGGTATAAACGTAATAATAAGTAAGCTTTCAAACCGATACTAATTTAAGAATAAATGATGAATACTAATGATACCTTTAAATGATGGCATAAATAATTTAAACAAGGAATATGCTTAAAAGTCGCATTTAAAATACATAATTTAAAAGTCCTTGTGCGAGAAATTTGTCTGCGTGAAACGTTAGCGGCATTAATGGTAAATTAAACGTATACGGAATGATTGTTCAAATTTCTCAAAGGTTACGTTGTCAGCATCCCGTATGTTAGAAAGACGCTGTAGTGTAAATCATCGGACATCTGCTGTTTTTGTCTCCATTTCGATTTTACAGGTATAAAGTGCACTTAAAATAACTCAGTCTCGTAATGTTTCAATTTATTCAGAGGCTTTGGGAGATATCACTGGCTTATTTTTCAAGACGCTCATTGCGGTAGCCCAGCCACTGGAACTGTAGCAACTTTGCTCCCGCAAAGTGGATCCTTCCTCTGCATAGAATCCCTGCGTGCGGTTGCTATGGTAAACATGCCCGCCTCCGGGCACATTCCTTTCTCTTGTCTGGTTCCAAGTAGCCTCTGGTTATGATCTGTACAACCTTCTATTTTCATTAGGGCTTTATGGTAAAGTTTCAATGCGCACGAATGCGTAATGCCCTGGCGTGTTCGGGGGCGACCCGAGAGACGTCTATTCAGCATAGCATGCGCGATGTGTGTCTAACACAGCTCCCCCGGCATTGAACTTGGAAGAATAGAGACATACTCAGGAGCTAAAAAAGGACAGTATCCAGGGTATCAGAGGACACGTCTTCAAGTCCAAATGGTTGATTCCTTTTTTTTTTTTTTTTTTTTTTTTAGATAGAGCGAGCACAAAGTCATTTTGACACAGTACTTGAGGAAGCTAGAAGCAGATACACAAATGCAACGTGTTGTTTTATAAACAATACTGGTATTTATATGAATGTCATTCATTAGTGAATTAAGTCTAAAAATGACTGCTGCTAAAACAAAATTAATAAATAAACAAACAAATACACAACCCAACGAACAAACAATCCAACAACCCAACCAACAAACAAACAAACTAACTAACTAACTAAAAACCCAATAAACAAACAAAACATGGTGTAAACAAGTACTAATGCATTTGACGTAAAACGTTATGTTTGTACTTTGAAATCAACTTCATCAAGTTCATCGGTGTTTTCCACTTGGTTGTTTAAATTGAGACCCTTTTCTATTTCGGATTTCACCTATAACTATCCGAAAACTGGGTTAGGTTCGTGGCCGAGTGGTCTAGTGCACCGGACTCAAGTTCTAAGGTGGTCAAGTCATCAGGGTGTGGGTTCGAATCCCGGTCAAGACACTTGTGTCCTTGAGCAAGATGCTTTGCTTCTCTTCACCCAGGGGTACAAATGGGTACCTGCGAGGGTAGAGGTTGATATTGTGTTTGAAAAAGCCTTTGGAGCGCCACGGCAACTCGGGGCTGTATATTCCCCAGGGAGCTGAGAAAGATTACAAGAATGTCATTGGCCCAATAACCAGGGCATTAATGTAAAGCGCATTGAGACGTTAATGTGAAATGAGCGTTGTATAAGAACTAGTTGTTATTATTATTATTATTTAACTGATGTAACATATGTAAAAGATTGACTAAAAAAAGAGAGCAATCATTCACTTTGGAAGAATACAATATCTTGGTAAACTCTCTCGAAGACGTTGGCTAGCTCCAGGTGCCACGGAGTTCGGTGTCAGATTAAGTCTACCAAACTTTAGCGCAGTGTGTTGAAATCAACTTCAGCAAAAGTTCACCAATCTGCCTATAAAACTCCGCTCATCTTGCTGGCATACCCTTGACTTCCCCAACGACAAATGAGAAAGCTGGAAACCGTTTATTATCATGTACTGCTCCTAAACTCTGGAACTCAATACCTCGTGCATTAACCAATTTGACTTGTACTTCCTAATTAAAAAAAAAACAAAAAAAAAACAAACAAAAAACGTCTTAACATCGACTTGTTCGTTTATTTATTTTTTTATTATTATTTTTTTTTTTTTTCATTTGCATTTGTAACTGCTGGAAAAGGCGCTTAACTAAATCATGCTGTTATTATTTATTATATTGTAACAGACAGTGAAGGCATTGACTGTAAAACACCGTTTAACTATCACGAACTGCACATTTACCGACAACGTGATACGAGTCTCTCGTATACGTGAAAACCTGGCATCGTTTTTGGCTACAATTAAGTACTGGAGCTAAAACACTTTCACAAATGATTTCATAACCTGATTATCGATTGCAAAGACGAGACCCTGCTTTATGATTCAAGTTGCTCACACATGTTGAATTCAATCAAATTAGCTTGAAATTTGGCATCTACAGGTAGTTTGCGACTCTGTCGTTCAAGGGCACGTGGTGGCGTGTAGTGACCGAGCGGTCAAGCACACTGGACTCTAGCTCTGGTGTTTCTGATCAGCAGAGTGTGGGTTCGATTCCCGGTCTCGACAGAATCGACACTTGTGTCCTTAAGCAAGATACTTAACCATTATTGCTTTGTCCTTGGGATGGGACGTAAAGCCGTTGGTCCCGTGTGTTGTGTAATGCACGTAAAAGAACCCAGTGACACTTATCGCTAAGAGAAGGGGTTTGCCCCGGTGTGTCTGCCAGTGGCTGCTGAATGCACCGCAGCACCTTGTAAACCCCCATAAGGCGCTACATAAATGGGTCTCATAAATCCAATGTTAACTTTGCAATGTGTATGATGGTATAACAAAGAAACAAACACGTCAGAAAGTACACATAGAAGACCAAATAATCAGAAACAAAATAATCCATGTTCATCCGTATATAGGTAAACTCGCCAACAGAACTGTCATTTCAGACATCCTCTATAGGGGAGGCAGAAGTTAATGAAGGTGCACCTGGGAGTTTTACTTGATTGTTGGTGCGTGCTGTCCAAGGCTTTATCTCGGCAGCAAAGATTATCGAGAGCAGCACGATATCAGTTAACATGTCAGACCACAGTGTGTTCAAATAATCCGCCCTCCGTTATAGAGTTCATAGGATGTTTACACCACCGTTATGAATTCTCCTTGAAGTTCGACTAACGAACTTTTCGAGAATACAGGTCACGCTGCTGTGATTCAAAGGGCCAAAGTCCTATTTCTGGGGTGAATGCGTGAGTTTTGTTCACTGTGTTGAAATTGTTTTGCATTAATAGTGCGCCCGATGAGTTGGGTCATATATCCGTCCTTCATATTAACAGCAGCCTGAATAGTCAACCCGACTGCATGGGTGTTTACCTAATTGGGGAGGGGTCTTCCTTCAAATTTAAAACCAAACATAAAAGCCCCAGCTCAACATTGGTAAGAAAACAAAAACATAAATGTTCACAGAGTGTCATATACCTTACACTGTATAGAGATAATGATGGCAGAAAACTTTCCTGAAGATATTTTCTGCCTGAAGTGTTATCGGTTTTTAATAATAAATCAAATAATATCAAACATTGATTTTCGCCTCGTGTGAGACCAAAACTCTGCCTAGAAATGCGCACAAAAATGCTAAGTGCATCTTTGCCGTTTTCTCGCAAATGAAATAACGAAATGAGCTGAAATTTCCACATGTTGGTTTCATTGCAAAGGCCTGTATCTTGATTTATGCAAAGAATGGAAGCATTTACAGACACTTTAAATGAGCTGGGGCTTTAAATGTTTTTCATCGGCAGATTTCATTTATTTATTTTGTTCTTAGTGGTGTTTGTTTCGGATTAGTGCGCCCAATGAGTTGGGGGTATCTTCCCTTATCTGTCCTTTAGATATTAACGACAACCTAGTCAACCGGATTGTATGGGTGTTTTCCTAATAGGGTTCCTCCTTCAAATTTAAAACCGAACATTAAAGGTTCTTCACCGTCTGATCCGCAGAGGTACCTTGAGGCGAAAGGGTTAGAGTCGTCTTTGTGGTTTGTTAAGCCAGACCTGGGATGTCTCAAGGTAAACTCATTCATTAAACAAAATGATATAATAGTGAGAATGACAACTACGCATCTTAAGATGACTCTCAGAGTCTTGTGAAGTCGACTTGTTACCAGACATGACATTCTAAATTATTGGCTTCTTAGTTTTGGCTTTTTACCCTTACGCTGAGGCACCGGCGTAGCCGGGGTGGCATTGCTTTTCTGTGGGGAGGGGGGGGGGGGGACAGGTACCATGTTCTCAATGAAATACATGTATCTACAGTTTGTTATGGGGGCACCTCGGAGGCACTGGAACTTTTATTTTTATTTTATTTTATTTATTTATTTATTTTTTGAGGGGGGGGGGCACATTTACAAATTTACCCAAACCTGATAGTGCCATAGTATCGTGTCCACCATAAAACAAGTATCTCAACATTGCTGATACGCAATGCTTTCCAAGTCCTGCGGGAATGAAAACGCATGGTTACTCGTCAGGGATTCGAACTCACGACCCCCGCATTCTATAGAGCAGCTGTCAACCCCTGCCAGAACACCAAGACGTGCCTGGCGATAAGTTTCAATCGTGTAATTAACAGCGGCTCATTCAGCGGTCAGCAACTGCACGCTTCTTCATCAAAACAATTATTCTCATCACGTTGTATCTCCCGGCCCTGTACATTACAATGCCAGTCGCTTTTGAGAAAATTCCTTGCTTCCATTGTGCCAGATAGAAACATACTTCATAACAAATTATAATTAAACTTAAGTGCCTAAATCTAATTCTGGAAAGAGCGCACCTACGATAAGAAATAATACTAAATGATAAAGCTATTGTTCTACACCACTTTAGCTTCAGGGCGTCTGTCGACAGAAATGTACCCCAGCGTGAAACACATGTTTCACTCTACCCAGTTCTCATCTAATCTCGCGTAATATTTGTAAGCCTCTCGTGGTTGTTATTCTACAATTGATGTAACATATGCATTACAACGTTTATTAGGACTGGGATCGATCGGTCGTGTTTAAAGCTGCATAAGTGTGCGCTGCTGCTTGGGGAAATCAACGTTGTAGAGAGAATGTTAATGAGGGAATAACGTTATCGAGGGACAACGTTATTGGGAGAATAACGCTTTTGAGAGAATCAACGTTATTGAGGAAATGTGTTTTTACACGCAGCAAAAAAAAAATTCAGGGTTTGTGTTGATGATGTGCTTCTTAGGTAAAGGGACACGTCACCTTTCTCAAATTGGTGTAAATAGGTGGTTTTAAAAACACGTATAAACAAATTAATTTTTAATTTAATTTAAGCCTCTAATTTTGTTTTTATTATTTTTATTTTTTATTTTTCTAAAATGACTTTCACAAAGTTAAACCATGCTTATCTTCTTATTTTAAAAGTTTGTTTTTGCTTTTTACTTTTATGAATTCTATGTTTCTTTTCTATTTTATTTCTTACTTTTTTAAGTCACAGGACCATAATGTAAAACAGCTATTTAGCTGATATTTGTATCCTGTTTAAAGATTTTGAAATAAATGAATAAATAAATAAATTTAGAAATTTAATTAGCTATTTCTATAAACTTGAAAAAGTTACAAATTAATTGTCTGATCTCATTTAATTTGTTATTTAAAAACGATCACACTTCATGCAGAGATATATCATGGAAAGTTTTCTACCATCATTATCTCTACTTCAAGTTATTGACCCCTTGAACGCACGTCACACGCGCCGACGGTACCACGCTCACCATTTTGGTGGTCAGTAGGTTTACGTGTAAACGCTGCGTCTCCTAAAATGCACTTTTCACTGAATAACTCGGTGACATTGACCACCAAATGGCGCAACCAAGATTATTGCGATGATGACGTCAGGTGAATTGGGTCAATATGTAAATCTT
Organism: Marthasterias glacialis; assembly: GCA_911728455.2. Lineage (NCBI taxonomy): Eukaryota > Metazoa > Echinodermata > Asteroidea > Forcipulatida > Asteriidae > Marthasterias > Marthasterias glacialis. The sequence continues at coordinate 6,528,470 of OU452220.1, forward strand.
ATAAACATGACTGTTTTTCTTTCTTACCAATGTTGAGCAGGGGGCTTTAAGCTACCCTTCTTTTATTTAAGACATTTAATAGCAATTATTCAAGGAAAAATTTGTCCATCTAAAAACATAACAATGAGCAATTCTTATACAGCGCTTTATCACACCCGATGGGCGTCTCAAAGCGTCAGTCCTTTTCCTGCAAGGTTTGCGGGGTTTCGTTATGAAGTATGAAACCTGTTCCTTTACATATCACCTTGGTGCTGTACTATATTCCGTTCGTTTCCAAGATGGCTCGGCATGTCATCTCCCGTCAAGCGCCGTACAAAAAGGGTTTTAATAGATATAATCATAAATGAAATCTAATAATCATCAGGAAAAAAACAGCGCAGTTCAACATTTGTCTATTTTTAATGATTGATGCAATTATCTCAGTCCAACTTCAACTGACAGACGTTTTATGATGACAAGTTGTTTTTGTTCAGAGTGGCTTTTTGCACTCTTGACAGGGAAACCACCTTTTGAAGAATCGATCACAAGACTCGTATTATTAGTATACGATAAGGGCGAGATGGTGAGATCAGAGATATCATTTTGCATGTATTACGCGGCAATTATCGTAGATACATCGTGAGATTCAACCGGCCATTGCACCCTTGGGAAATAATAACGCGAGCTGCATTTTGATGAATAGTGTTGTAGCGTGATTAGGAAGTAAATCTGATTAGTGGCAACGTTCTCGTAGACAACAAAATCGTTTGCCCTTTTCGAAACCACGACTTCGGCTTTGGCTTTGCCTCAGGCTCTGGCTTACGCTCTGCGTCTGCCTGTTTAAAAGTCCCGTACCGAAAGGCCACGATTTCAAAATAACTGAACGAGCCAATAGCCGAAGGCGAAACTGAAGCCGTGGTTCCGAAAAGAGGAATCGTGTAGGATGTGTAGATGAGCATGAAGTATGCATCGTGCTTTTTGCGTTTTCACGAAGAGACGGCCTCCCGACCATTCAACCTCATGGTCTGAAGGAAGTGATGAATAATTTTGTTTCTATGCCTTCTCCTTTTCCCACTGATTGCCCCATTTTAGTTTGTATGACTCATTTATTATTTACTTTTTCCTCCCTGTCACTGTCTTTTCCCTCTACCCCAACCCGCCCCTTGGTCTCCTTTTCATTGTTAATCCTCTGCTTCTTCTGACTGCAATCTGCCTCCCCTTTCCAGTTCCACCTTATTGACTGCTTCTGTCATACTAGTATACTTGTATATGTGTGTGTGTTGTGTTGTGTTTACATTTAGCCTTTGAGAAAGACTCCACGGTCGATACGTAAGGCAATTAAAGGTAGAATACAGGATTGGTGTTCATCAAAAACGATTGTTAGTGTCAATTTAAAATCTAGCTGATTATTAAGTTCACACCAGTACCGATCTCCCATAGAACTATTTCTGTCTGAAATACTGTCAAAGTCAAGAAAATAGAACTTGAAGTGCCCTATTTAGATTTCGGTTGTAACAATCGAAACCAAGTACAATGTGTTTACATGCTGAAAAGTGTGCACGATTTTTCTAAAATTATATATATATGATTGAAACAAACGTACGGTGTTCCAAATACCCTTCCTTTAATCGATGGACAAACACTCCTGAATGAACTCAAAAAACAACAAAAACAAAAACAATGAAACACACAATGAAATTACTAGCCTTTTCATTTTAATGGACACCCCTGTCTTTTAATCACACTTTAATGTGAATGTCTCCAAGCGTTTTCGTCACACATTTAACATGCATGTTTCTTCGCGAAAGTGACGAATTGGCTCATTGTGCTTTTTGTACGGTCCGTTGGTCATTTTCATGATGGGTGTGAAATCATAAATATCTGAATGCATATAGTAGCGTTACAACATGATTAGACATACATTAAATAGCAAACCTGTGAAAGGTTATACTCAATCAGTCACTGGAGTCACGAGAAAAGAGGTGACAAAAACCCTTCTACGTTCACACCTTTTTTCAAACGTCAGGTTTTAGACTAAATGTTTTACTCATTTCTCAAAAATTGTAGCACTTTCAGCAAAAACTGTATTTCAAAGGAAGTTTTCCAACATTGCCATCTTTAGGGACCGTGTAAGTTATGTGTAAATCTGTGTTGTTTCAGTGGCATAGCAAAGGGGACAAAGGGCACAGCTTCCCCCTGTGAAACATGTTGCCCCAGTGCTTACCCCCTGCCATTCTCCGGACACCTTGAAATTTGCTATAAACGTGTAATTGCCCCCCCCCCCCGCACACACACACACACACACACACACACATTCCTATTTTTGCATCCTTGTGGAGACTTCTTTTGTTCTTTCCTTTGTCCCTGTAGTTAACATCCTCCCATAGACTTTGTACACAAAATTCCTTGTGGAGCAACCCTCTCTTTAGAATTTCCCTATGGAGACACATTGTTCCTTGCTTTCCCTTTTGTCTAATGTCTCCATAAGGCAGCGAATATCAGGGCACACACACACATTCCTATTTTTGCATCCTTGTGGAGACTTCTTTTGTTCTTTCCTTTGTCCCTGTAGTTAACATCCTCCCATAGACTTTGTACACAAAATTCCTTGTGGAGCAACCCTCTCTTTAGAATTTCCCTATGGAGACACATTGTTCCTTGCTTTCCCTTTTGTCTAATGTCTCCATAAGGCAGCGAATATAAGGGCACACACACACAAGTGTGTATTTACCTCCAATCGGGGACCTCCTATTTTCCCTCTTTTGTTTGTACTTTAACTTTTTAGCAACAGCTCCCATTTGTTTTGAACACGATTTCCAACTGGGGACCTTTTCCAACCGGGGACCCTATTGTCCTCTTTTGTTATAAGTCCCCGGTTTGAATGCCTAAACAAACTCACACACACACCCACACAAACATCCGTGCCCCCCCCCCCCCTCTATACTCCCCTGCAAAAAATAAAGATACTGGCTACTCCACTGGCGTTTGTATTTTCAGTCCTACCAATGTTGTTGCCCGCCCTTTAACAGCAAAATCAACTCAAACAGACAAAGCTGCTGACTCAATTTGCAGCAGACGGTAGCTATATAGTGTAGAGTAAATCAATACAATTATGTAGTATGGTAGGAGCATACGACACCCACAGTGCGGAGCTGCCGTGTAGAGGAGAGGGATCAATGATGTTAGATTGCTTTGGTGGTTTTGTCACATGTAAAACTACGTGTGTGGTATCGACTCAAACGGAAAAAAGCACCTATGGTTGGAAAACAACCTGTCTCCATTTTGCCTGGTACGGCAGTTGTCAAAATTGAAAGGAATCACTCATGTAGAAGTCCACCTGCTCTGTGTGGGAGTCCCTTTTGAGATGGGATGCTAGTTTTGGAACGATGCTGGAACTGTAATTTTAACTTCGCCATCGGCAATACACCATCTGATCCGTGATTCAGCTTCCATTACGAAATCACTTCCCAAAGCCGTTTTCGTTATATTTAGAAATACGAATTTTTCCCCACTTAATTCTTCTTTTAGCGTTGTTTAGAATGTTTAAAGTCATGACGTTGACTGATACAATTGTCAGAAGATGCATGACAATACTATGGAGTAATATTCTTGTGTGGGAACTCGCACTTTTCTGAAAAATGTATTCGATGAATAGGCTTGTTAAACATTGTCACACAAACGAGATGACTTTGTGTTTAAAATAGTATGTTACTGTATGACTGGAAGTCTCGCTTCTGTTTTTTGTTTTTTTCAAAATAAACCTGAAAAATTACTTCACCAGAATTAACTTTGTCAAATTCCAAGTAATACGCGAGTGTAATGCGCGAGTGTTCGGCTTGAATGTAGAGTTATGACAGAGCATTAATTTCGTAATATTGCACTGCTGTAGTACGTCTACTCCCTTTGAATCAAGACAAGGTACGTAACTGGTCATGTTGAAACTCCTGCGCTTCGTTGTTACCCTTTGATGCCGAATCCTTCCGCTGGGTTAGGAAATAGTTGGGTGCATGAGCTTCGTTGTATTATAGGAGTATGGTATTGTCAGGTCCTCTTCTTTGCCCATCTTTAAACTGACATCTCAGGAAATTAGAAATTGATTCGTTCTTGGTGCTTTCTTCTTCTTCTTTCAATTTGATACAGACATCTCCTTTCAATAGTGCATGTCCTTGACATTACTATTGAAAAGTTACAGCTCTATAGTGGTTTCCTGAGTCTGTTTTTCCCCGAGCCTCGAAATGCCTCATCTGTCTTTACCGTGCAACGCGTTCAACTTAATGTAAATTAGCTATACCCTCGTACTCTTGCGGGTCAATAATGCTACAGTTCATTGGAAGTATGGCCCCTGGGTACGAAGATGATGTCTCCCTCTTTGGAAGAGGACAAAATGGATTTTTTGAGCTATACCAATTCGGAAATATGCTGTAAGCTACTGAATATCTGCCACGATACAATTGCTTCCTTTGATTTTAGCCCCAAACCATCCTAGGGATCGAGTTTCACTGGGAAGTAACCGTGAGTTCACTAAAGAGTAAATTAAGATGTTCTGCATGGACGCTCGTGGCTACTGTACATTCTTAGCACTACATGGGCAGGTTTGTACGGGTTTTCCCGCTTCCTCGGTTCTTCTGATCACTCTGCATGGATATCCCAACAAAGTGTGACAAAGATTAATTGTATTAAAGTGTGATGTGTTATGGTGTTTTATTTTAGCCCAAACCGGAATTCCAATACAACTCAATGGTTCGGACTATGAACGCATTTTGTTACAGAATCAGTTAGTCATGTCAATGCCATAAGTCGTAAATCCGGTGGCTAAAAAAAAAAACAACAACAACAACAACAACAACAACAACAACCAGCCATGGTAATTGTCAAAGATTCCAGTATCCTCACTTTTATGTAACCCCAACATAAACATGAAATAACAAACCTGTGAACGTTTTTTTAAGCTCCAACTGTCACCTGAGTTACGAGAAAATACTGGGGGGAAAAAACCCACCATTCAACCAGTAGTTGACAGAAGTACGGGTGGCCGTCGCTGAAAAAAAAAAATACAACCATGTATACCGTCTAACTGCCAGTGAATACCACTGATAAATCAACTTTGCCACCTAAGGCAAAACGTTCGCATATTATTCATAAAATTTGTTTTGAAGGTTTTATTAAAAAGAGCAGCCTCGTGACAGGCCAGCTGAATATTTTGTGTCACTGAAAGGCTGCCCTTACAAAATGGTGATCAGTATCCGTTAACAGAAGAGAGCCATATACATAAAATATTGTGTTCGCATCATTGTTATGACATAAATAAAATACACTGTTGGGGAGTGTATTGTAAGCATTGCTTGATGGAGTATAAACTCGGGTAGGGAAATTTATGGTAACTCGATGTGAAAGTAAATTAATCTTACCTCTCTCTCTCTCTCTCTAAGATGCTTCATCGTACAGGAGGGAAGCGCCACACCTCCCCATAACATCAAGACAGCCCCCTCAACACTGCCTCGTGTCAGAAGAGGGTTTTTTTATTTTTGAAAAGCTTGCATGACGTAACACACTTTGACGGTTGGGGATTTTCCAACCATTATACACCAAAATTGCTAAAACGGATTAAAAGTAAAGCACAAATAAACTAACGTTTTTATTAGACTAAACGCCAGTTACAATTGGGGAAACAGAACAAACCCCCTCCCCCTCAAAAAAAAAAAAAAAAAAAAACAGCTAGATTGATTAATCATAAACCAATAACAAAACACAATAAGATTAACATTGTGATGGATCATTAAGCTGGGCTTTCCGTCTGTTCTCAACACGCCTTTGATATGCTGAGATATGAAACAAAGCCATTCCAACAGTTTTTTTTCCTACGTATTGCATCCCTTTGGAACTCCTTGCCTGGTGCAAGTTTCCCTTCAATCAACAATCTGACTCGTTTTAATAACAATAACAATAATAATGGCGTCTTGTATAGCGCACGTTTCTGCAACTAGGTACTCAAAGCGGTAATCATATTATTTTTAAGACAGGTTGTTGAAGTGTTTGAATTATGAGACCTATTTATGTAGCATTTTATAATGGGTTTATGAGGTGTTGCGGCGCATTCAACAGCCAGTGCCTGAAACACCGGGGCAAATCCTTTCTCTTTGCGATAAGTGCACTGGGTCTCTTTTACGTGCATTACACAACACACGGGACCAACGGGCTTTACGTCCCATCCGAAGGACGAAGCAATAATGGTTAAGTGTCTTGCTTAAGGACACAAATGTCATGACCCGGACTCGAACCCACACTCTGCTGTTCAGAAACACCAGAGCTTGACCGCTCAGCCACTGCACACGAGGAATATCGACACAGAAGTAATATCATTTCCCACCTTCAGATCTCCTGAGTCATTTCCATCTGAAAGGTTTTCTTCTCATATCCCTTTACCAAGATTGACTTTGGTCTTTTTTGAGGCAAACTGAGATAGGTCTATACAAAAATAAAAACACACAATGTGACAAAGTGTATAAACATTGTTGTCACAGTAACAGTGGCGTTCCCACATTCAGAACTATTGCCACCAACCCTCCTTTTAATCCCCTCCCTCCCATCAGATCAAAACTGCCCAAATTAATGGTTTGCATATCAACATTCACCATAAAAAAACTTATGTCTTTCCCCCACTTGCCCCCCCCCCCCACCCAAAAACGAAAATGTATAGTTGCACCACTGCTCAGTTATAAGCATATTTTTTGCAACTATTGTTTGTGCTCAATAATTGTCACAAAATTTTCTATCATGTAGAAGATAACCTTTTATTTTTTGTTTTCTTTATTTTTCTCTTATTATATTATTTCTTTCTTTCTTTGTGGCAGTAAATCTTTGAAAAACTTGTGTTTATAAATTTAGTATTATTTTTGTTTTATTGCATTGCAGAAAACCTTTGAAAGCGTTGATTGTAATAATATGGCTGTCAGAACT